>BQNB010001290.1:108489-142819 GCA_026074375.1 Tanacetum coccineum | reverse complement strand
GTCAGCTATTGTGGCTTGGACTCGTGGTTAGGTAACAAGAAAACGCATAGGATATGTTATTACAAGACGCAGCCCACACAGTAAATTGAGTTCACCATTCGACCTCTATAAGTAGGGTAGATAATCAAATATTGCTTAAGTCTTAAGGAGGACATGGAATATTTCGTTTTGCCCCTAGAATTACTAGTTTTCGTCAAGTATCGACGAAGTTAAAGAGTCCTAAAGTTGCATGATAAAAACTTTCATGTTAACTGTGTCGAGGCATTTTTGCTTAGGTATTTACGACACCATTACCTAAGGTTAAAGCAAGCTAAGGGCTGTTATCTAAAGCCTAATGTACCAGCTTTAGATAGGAAAAAGAATTAACCCTTTTCGTCTAGGAATGATGTTGCAATAGATGTGAATATGGGCTCCGTCTTAGGGCTAATGATGGTGGTGTTACCAGACCTGACATATGAAATTTTTATTTTTTCAGCTTTGAACATTGTCAAAGTTTGTGTTTTGAAGTTGTCCCACATTGGGTTGTGACAAATAATAAAACTGTATTTACAAGTTTCATTTCTCTTCTCTTAGTTGAAGACTTATTAGGTGTTTCGTATATAGATATGTACGAGATTTCTTGACAAACTCAATTTTGGGATGACAACGAACCAAAACTTATAGCCTGTGTAACATCCTTGCTATCACTCCCACTTGTCACTCGTTTTTAATTCGTTTAATCATATCGAAATTTAAACTTAATTAATGGGAGTTGTAGAGGACATGGCCAAGATTGTATATGTATTTTTAGATTTCATGATCATCCATCAATGAATCCGGTAATTAAATTGTAATATCCGAGTTTTTCACCCATAAAAAACTAAGTTTAATTTTTACTCTTTTAAATTAGTTACATGCCACCACTTTGTTTAATTGTTGACACACTTAGAGACCAAACCGAGAGTCGACCCGAGCTAACTTTTAAAGTACTCGTGGCCTAGTCTACAAAATGTCCGCTATCGTAAATTGGGTGTTTATATTTAGAACATATTGACACAATAAAGTTGACCAATTAATGTGAAAATCTCATTTATTTCAACGTTATTTATTGTAAAAAGAACTCAAGCAATACTAGGACAAGTGTTGATTATACTTCATTTTTATTTTTTTGTTTCTGGCCGTTTTGTAAATATGTATTATTTTTACCTAGGTTGCGAATAAAGTCTCTTGCATTGTTTTTCGGGCCGCCTTACACTTGCTCATTAGTTATATTGATCTGTTCGTGAGTTTATGTCCCCTTCTTTTATACTTTTTAATCATTTATCCAATATCGGGGGTGTGATCATGTTTGTTTTACAAAATAGATGCAAGTACATTTTAAATTCAAATATTATGAGTTTGCCTAAGTAGTTTTCATAACAAACTGATGCCATTCATCATGAACTGTTAAAATTGAATTTATGTATTTGTTCAATTGCATTATGCTGGCTGAGCGACGATATGTGATGTATTGATCTATTTGGGAGTTAACATACCCGTTCGGGAAAGTAGCTAATTGTAGTTTTTCGGTTGGCAAGAAACGAAGAATGTATTACATTTGGAATAATAGTTCGTTACAGGTTTGAAATCATCTATCAATCGGGCAAGTCTTTTATATGTATCTGATATTACATTACATTCTTTTGCTTCGGTGTCATGAGCTTAGTGCATTTCGTAATACATTTTGTGATATTGTATTCGTTACTTTATTACAGGGGAATCTTGCTATCCGCTTCATTAAATTTATAAACCTATAAATTCACCAACATTATTGTTGACAGTTTAAACATGTTTTCTCAGGTTTTAAGGTGGAGTCTATGGATACTTGGATGGTGGCTCATTTGAAAGGTCTATATTTTCAATAAAGATTTACATGCATTACATTTTGGGTTATTGTTATGCTGTGAAATCTTTATTTATCCAAGTTAAACAAGTTAAGCATATGGGCAATTGTAACAAACCAATTATTAAATCTAATGTATCAGTTTTTATCGTTCTCATTTCGTGTGTTATTGATCTATGAAGTAATACCCCCGGAACATCATATTCCGATGTGGCCCATTTTGGGGGTGTTACATCTATTTTACCGGATTCGGTATTTTTTCATTTGTGAATTCGGTAGGATCCTAATTCGAGACTTTAGTGTTTTAACTTTATCGAGTTCGGTGTTTCTGAAATACAAATTTGTTATATCATTACCGCTTTAGGTTGTTTAGTATTTGAGAACTCGGTAATTGTCAAAGATATCGGATTCAGTGGTTTATGATTTGTGAATTTGGTATTTAGGATGTATTGAGATTTAGGTATTTTTTTAGATTTGGTAATCAAAATTTGATTTTTTAAGGATTTGGAATTTGGATTTTGATATTTGATTTGATTATTGGATTTGAATTACTAAGTGAGCCGAAGTTGTTTGTACGTTTAACCGGTCATCATAACATTTTGACTTTCACTATATCATTCTTTTCATCTTTAAAGAAGATTTTAAAGAGCATTGTTTCACAGAGGTTGTATACAATGTCTAGCTTCTTATAATCAATCGATTGCTGACGCAAGTTCAGAAATCGTCTCCTCCCAATGATTGAAAAGGGAATGATATCTCTCCTTGACATGGGCAGCTAGGTTTATGCGCTATATTGATGGGAAAAAGGATTATGGGCATATGCTTAAGGATTCAATCAACAAATCTCTGTATCAGACACATATGATGACGGATCCAATGAATCTTACTGGTGATCCTATTGTTGAACCACATGAGAGAATGCAAATAGATACATATCTTACTAGTGATGAAAAGACACGATTTGAAGCATGTATTGATGCGATGAATGCTATTTTTCTGGGTATACCAAATGATATCTACAATTTTGTTGATGCATGTAAAACTATGCAGGCAATGTAGACACGTATGAGACATTTGATGCAAGGAACTGATCTAAGTAAGCAAGAAACAGATTCAAGCCTTAGTAATGAGTTTGATAAGTTTACCTCTTTGTCTGGAGAATCAATTGAATCAATTTATCAACGTTTTTCAAGACTTATGAATGAGATGCAACGAAATGAGGTCTTACCAAAACACATTGCTATCAACACCAAGTTTTTTAACTCACTTAAGATAGAATGGAGCAAGTATGTCATAATGGTTCGTCAAGCGCAAAATCTTCATACGATTGATTACGATCTATTGTTTGACTATCTTAAGCAAAATGAGGGTAATACGAATGCCTCACGAGCAAAAAGAGCAGCTAGATCACATGATCCACTCACTCTTGTGGCAAATTCATATGCTAGTCCATCTTCATCTCGAAAATTACATGCTTACTATGTTACTCATCCTCCTTCCGTGAATGATTTTGATGGTGATACTCAATCATATAATTATCAAGGGGATGCAAACAGTGATGATCCAACGAATAATCTGATTACAATAGTGATGCTTCTTGCCCGAGCAATTACTCAACATTATTCAACACCAACAAATAATCATCTTCGTACTTCTTCAAACACTTGAAATCAAGCATACGTACAAGATAGTCGTATTGATGTTTAAAGCAAGAATGTGGGGAATTTTGGTAATGCTGGAAGGAACACTTGGAGAAGTGCTGGGAGTTCGAGGAACACTACTTATGCTCAGAGGACTAATGGGAACATTTCAAATGTTCAGAGAGTTCCAAGGACCAGTGCTGATTATAGGAATACACAAACGATTCAGTGCTACAATTGCAGTGACAAGGATCATTAAGCTCGAGATTGTCCAAAACCAAGGGTTAAAGACTCAAAGTACTTCAAAGAGCAGATGTTGTTAGAAAATAAATATGAATCTGGAATCAATCTTGACGAGGAAGAAAATGATTTTTTCCTAGCATATGCAACTGAGGAAGAGGAGTTCGAGGAGCTTAATGCATCATGCATAATGATGGATAGGATTCAAACTGTCAACAATGATTATGATATTAAACCATCATATGATTATGATTTTGTGAATAAGGTACATGACTCTATGTCATGATAAATGTGTTGCTAAGTATGTGAAATCTAGAGCTAAGATAGCCTTATTTACTTCCCCCATAGCTGCAAAAACTAAGTCTTTTGTTGCTACCCTTATAGCTGTGAATGCAAAAAATAAGATCTCTAGTTCTACACTGCAAACTCCAGTTTCTAAGAATGATAAACACCTAGAAATTACATAAAGAACAAAGCACAAACAAGTAGGAAGTGGCAAAAATAGTTGGAACGAAAACTAGAATTTAGTTGGTCACCCAAGAACAAGTCCAAGCAAATGAGTCAAAGTGTTTCTAAGAGTAGAGTTAATAAGTCACCTCACTCAGAAATGGGTAGGCAAACTGTCCACTCTTCCATCTTTGTTTTCTTCATGTGATGAAGGTGATTCAAATATGATTGTGGATCGTCGATAGCGGGTGCTCCAAGCACATGACAGGGAAGCTCAAACTGCTAAGAAATTTTATCAAAAAGTTCATGGGTATTGTCCGCTTTGAAAATGATAATTTCGTTGCGATCATGGGATATGGAGATTATGTTCATGGAAACATCACTATCTGTCATGTATATTACGTTGACGGTCTTGGACACAACCTTTTCTTCGTTGGGCAATTATGTGACAGAGACTTAGAAGTTGCATTCCGTTTGAAAACATGTTATGTACGAAATTTGGAGGGTGATGATCTCTTGACAGGGGCTCGTGACTCCAATTTGTACACCATATCTATTTCTGAAATGTCAGCTTCTTCCAGTTTTTCTAATGTCCAAAGCCTCCTCAACAAAGTCCTAGTTATGGCATTGTCGTTTATCTCATTTAAACTTCACTACCATTTATTAGCTCGCGAAACAAGGCATGGTCGTTGGTCTTTCAAAATTCAAGTA
Organism: Tanacetum coccineum; assembly: GCA_026074375.1. NCBI lineage: Eukaryota > Viridiplantae > Streptophyta > Magnoliopsida > Asterales > Asteraceae > Tanacetum > Tanacetum coccineum. Next base: position 137,920 of record BQNB010001290.1, on the reverse strand, counting down.
TGATAAAGATCATATATATTCAACTTGTGACTAGGGTAAAAGTAAACTGGCCATCCTCAAACCAAAACCGGTAGCTAGTACTAATGAAAGACTATAATTACTGCATATGGACTTATGCGGTCTAATGAGGGTGGAAAGTATCAATGGTAAAAGGAACATTTTGGTGATTGTTGTTGATTATTCTTGATACACTTTAGTTTATTTTCTTCGAACTAAGGATAAAGCTCCCGATATGATTATCAAGTTTATCACTCGTATTCAAGTGAGTTTACATGCCACGGTTAGATTCGTCCAAATAGACAATGGTAGGAATTCAAAAATGAAAAGTTGAAGTCATTTTATAAGAAAATAGTCAACAGATTCCTTTGGGCTGAAGCTGTTGCAACTGCGTGTTGAGGCTGCATGAACTATGTTGATATTTTCAAAATTGCTCATTAATTCATACTCGTTACAACAAAACACCCTATGAGCTTATCAAGAATATAAAACTGAATGTTCAATACTTTCATGTGTCTGGCTCTTTATGCTACCCGATAAATGATTGTGAAGATCTTGGAAAGCTTAAGGCAAAAGATGATATTGGAATCTTTATCGGGTACTTTGAAGACTCTTAAGGTTTTCGAATCTACAACTGTCGTACTCTAAAGATTATGGATACAATTTATGTGAAGTTTGACGAACTCATAGCAATGGCTTATGACTATTCTAACTGCTCGAACTTTGAAGATCCATCAGCAGAGTCATCTCAAACACCATCAAAGGAAGATTTAGATAACTTGTTTGGTCCTTTGTATGATGATTACTTCGAGGGAGAACATAACAAGTGTCTACAAATTCCACTGCACCTAATACTCCTAATATTGATGACACCACTTCATCGATAACAATCATCATTGATGAAGATGAAGCTCCTCGCATTGTATCCACTTCTGATGAACAAACAACTCCATAATTTAATGATCTTGCTGATGGAAAACATCAAGAAGAAAATGCAGAACTTGATGGAAACACATTCTTCAATCCGTTTTGTACTCCTGTTTGTGATGAATCAGAGTCATCCTCAAGGAATCTTGATCCGTGAAATATGCATGAATTCTATCAACAACATCCTTTGACAGATAAATGGACAAAAGCTCATCCTCTAGAACAAGTGATTGGCGATCCTTTAAAACCAGTTATGACACAAAGTAAACTTGCTACATGTGCTGAAATATGTATGTACGTACTCAGTGTGAGTACTACTGAACCAAATAATATTAAAGAGGCAATGCAAGATCATAGCTGGATAGAGGCGATGTAGGAAGAACTCAATCAGTTTGAGAGATTACAAGTTTAGGATTTAGTCGAACGACCAATTAGAAGGAATATTATTAAGGTCAAATGGCAATGGAAGAATAAGACTAATGTTGAGAATACTGTTATCCAAAACAAAGCACGCCTTGTTGCAAAATGGTACAGTCAGGAAGAAGGGATAGATTATGAAGAATCCTTTGCTCCTGTGACGAGACTTGAAGCCGTCTGAATGTTCATAGCTTATGTTGCTCACATAAACTTCGCAATATATCAAATGGACGAAAAACTATGTTTTTGAATAGGCCTCTAAAAGAAGAAGTTTATGTAAGCCAACCAGCCGGATTTGTAGACCCAAACTTTCCCAATCATGTTTACAAACTAAAGAAAGCTTTGTATAGTCTCAAAGAAGCTTCACGAGCATGGTATGATAAGTTGTCCTCTTTTTTGATTGCTAATCACTTTACAAAAGGTATTGTTGACCCAACTTTGTTTACTAGAAGAGAAGGGGATGTCATTTTACTGTTCAAGTATATGTTGATAACATCATTTTTGGATCAACTAATCCTAAATTTTCAAACAGATTTGCAAAATTAATGAAAAATAATTTTGAGATGTCAATGATGGGTGGAATTACATTCTTTATTGGACTTTAGGTTCATCAATCTCCCTGAGGAATCTTCATAATTCAGTCACGATATACTTTAGAGATTCTAAAAAAGCCATGGTATTGATGGATGTGACTCAATTGGTACTCCAATGGCCACTAGTCCAAAACTAGATACTAATTTACAAGGAGTTCCTGTTGATCCAACAAAATATCATAGCATGATTGGGGCTCTTATGCATCTCACTTCTAGTAGACCCGATATTGTTTTTGCCACCTTTTTATGTGCCAAATATCAGTCAAGATCAACGGCCACTCACCTCAAAGAGGTTAAGCGGATCTTTCATTCAATTAAGTGAGCTTTCAAATCAATTATGTAATTTACTAGTATAATTGTTTTTATGTATGATTAGTAATATAGTTTGAACGATTAGGGTTTTAGGGTTTCGGTAGAACTATGGATTTTGATTAGATATGAATTAGGGTTGGATTTCATGTGCTTTTAATAGAATTAGCATCCCTAATTGATTTTTGATATGTCGTACTCTTTATACCTCGTTCTTGAATCGATTTCAATAAATTAGGTGTTCTTGATTTTGAATCTGGCGCTTATGTTGATGAACTCAATGTTTTTTAATGTATTTTAGGATCGAATCTATGTGATTTAGGTGCTTAATCTTGTTTGAAATCTGATGCTTAACTGTTAACGCGTATGGATTTGGTATTCATAGGTTATGAATTCGGTATTCAAAATTTAGCATTCGGTATTCAACCGTTAGTGAATCCGGTAGTCTTATATACGAATTTAGAGTCAATAGTTTGACTTCGGTATCTTACGACTTAGGTGCTTAAATGGGTTTAGTATGAATCCGGTAATAGTGTTAATGGGCTTAAACTGTTTTTGGGCTTAATTGGTTTTTTGGCTTAAAATGCATAACGGGCTTAATAGATAAATTGTAGTTGGGCTTTAAAGTGCTAAGTGGCTTAATCGGTAAAATGTTAAATATATTTAAGCTCATGTGCTTTCATATCGAAAGCCGTTGTTAGCGATCTAAGTTGCATCCGGTCTAGACTGTTGTTAGCAACTTAGTGACCATCTGGTTTCAGTATAAAAATACGTCGATATTAACCATCTTTTCCATCAAAAGTGTTGCAAGAACTAAATGATTGCTAAAATTAGACTTATCATGGGTGAATGAGCTATAATCATGTAAAATAATGCAAGTAAAGTGTTCATGTGTCTGTGATCGTTTCGAAATCTCATGTTTTAAAAATAAATCACAAGATTGAGTAAAAGTTCTCATAAATTCAAAAACAAAAAGAATGTTTTTCAGGAAATATGATCAATATAATTAAAATCAAGTATTTCTAGAAAGAATCTTTAGACCTTAGTAAACATACGATTCGAGCCTACCCAAACTATTCCCTTAGAGAACGATAATAACCCCCCAAGTTTTGCTTATACTACACTAAAATGGTTAGGTACACTGCCTAGGAGGGTTGTAAAACTTATTTTGGTTTTGAAAAATTTCGCACACCATGTTTTTGGCGCCATTGCTAGGGAATAGTCTAGGTTTCAGATTCTATCTAGCTTAGGTCTACTCACTAGATTCCTATCAAGTAAGATTTTAATTTTCTTTTTAGTATAACTTTCTCGTAGCCTATCTTTTTCTTCCTTTTGTTTTGTAAAACCTCTCTTTTCATCAATCACTATGACCCGTAGTACCGTTAAGAAATTGACGGAGCCTCTTGAGGAGCCCGAGAGAGAAATGCACAGGCATAGGAAAGCCGCCCGCCATAAAAAATGAAATGAATCTTTGGCTATCGTAGGATGAAATCTCTTCGATGAAGAATCCTCATCTTCCGTTAACTCTGAACCCACAATACACCCTAGAATCAAAAGCCTTCGAGAATATTCTTCTCGTAACTTATCTGGTTTTCAAAACCCAATCGTTTTCCCCACATAGCAAACTGGAGAAATCTTGAGTTCACAAGATGTCTGGCTAGTCCAGGGTGTATGCACGTTTCAGGGATTAAAAACCAAAAATCCCATCCACCATATCAAAAATTTATTGAGTATAGTGGATAACATATAGGCCGACGGAGCCACAAAGGACGTGTCTAGACTTTGTTTCTTCCATTTTACCTTAAAAGGAAAGGCGAAGGAATGGTTGGACAGAACACCTCCCGCCCAGATCATGACATGGGAGCAACTCGTTTCAAAAAACCTCGATCAATTTTTTCCACTAGAACGCACTTTAGCCTTTAGGGATATGATCATTCGATTCCATCAAGGGAGCAATGGACCCATCAAAGACGCCTAGATTCATTTCCAAGACCTAATCCGACAAGCCCCTCATCATGGAATTAATAAATGGCTATTGGTTCAAATCTTTTACGATAACATATCCCCTGATGACCGAAGGGGACTCGATCACTTCACGCATTATCGCTTCAGCCAGCTTAGTAAAGATGAAGGATGGAATCGTATAGAAGAATACGTTCAATATCAGGACAACACATGGGATGACGCACCAATAGTCATGAACATTTCTTTCATCTCAAAGATAATCAAACCTACTTTCAAAGGACGCCTAAAGAAAGATCGTGAACAACTCTCCTACCTCACAACTCAAACAGGAAGAAAAAGCCTAAAGAATCCATACCTTATCTGTGATATTAGGGGGCTCACGAAGCCGATGAATGTGACTCCAATAGGCCACGCGAATAAGTATATTTGTTCGGAGGAGATATCTATGATGATCCCTCTCTCTTGAGATTCTATCAAAATGATGATCTTTCCCCATGGGGTAATACATGAAAAATAATGAAAGGAGAAAAGGGCCCCGATTAGGTCATTAGAAGTCAATTTGAGGATAAGTTAGCTAACTTCATGCTCGAAAAAGACCTCCATAAAAAAGGATTGAGAGAGATGCTCAATGAGCAGCGGAATGAAATGCATAATTAATTCTCTAAAATCTTCACAAATTTAGAAAAAAACAAGACACCAACACCACAACCCACAACACCAACTTTAGCTATCATAACCAGATCAGGGACCACCACCCGTGATCCTCCATACCCAAGTCCACCATGCTCGGGCCCGTCAATAATGCAACGACAACAATTGAGAGGGAAAAGCTGAATGATGGAGAAACTCCAACCACACGAGACCATGAAGATCTTTAGTCACCTAACCTCTACCATCTATCCAAATCATCTAGTGTTCCTTTCCTATCTCGGCTAAAGAAGCAGAAGAAGGACAATGAGGATTACCAACTCCTTTCAATCTTTAGGTAAATACATATTAATCTCCCCTTCTTGGAAGCTATGATTCATATGCCAAAAGGATCTAAGGTTCTATAAGACCTTCTCTCGCATAAGGAAAAACTCGAGAAAGCAACTTCTTTAGTAAAACTTAGTAAAGAATGCTCAGATGTTATCCAAATAAACTTACCCCAAAAAGAAGGAGACCCGGGAAGCTTCACTCTACCATGTCTTATTGGGCCCTTATTTGTGAAAATGCCTTGGCTAATATTGGGGCAATCATCAAACTCATGCCACATTTCCTATTCTTACGATTAGGCATCTCCGAACTAAAACCAACAAGAATGAGTATCCAGTTGGCTGATAGATCGGTTAAATACCCAATAGGTGTATGTGAGAACTTACTGGTAAAAATTAACAAATTTATCTTTCCTGTAGACTTCGTGGTATTAGAGATGGATGAGGATGAGACTGTCCCAATCATCTTGGGATAACCCTTCCTCACAACTGCTCACGCCGTTACTGATGTCCACGACGAGAAACTATGCTTAAGAGTCAAAAATGAAACTGTTACTTTCAACATAGGAAAATCTCTAAGGGCTGCCTATTCTCATGACGACTATCTATATTGCGATGATCATACCGCCAATCTGGTTCAAGAACAATGGGTGGACACCCTGATCCACGACGGAAAATAGACATATATAGAGGAAGGTATTGATTCTAAAAAGGTCAAAGCCGTTTCCTTTTACCTAAAAAGGGAACTAATTGAACCATTGGAATGGAAAGCTCTAGATAATAGGTTAAAACCATCAATTATAGAGGCACATAAGTTGGAATTAAAGGAACTTCCTAATCATCTAGAATATGCTTTCCTTCAAGAGGATGGCCAACTCCCGATTGTCATCTCCTCTTCCTTGTCTGCACAGGAAAAAGCTAAGCTCATCGAGGTCCTTAAAAATCATAAGGAAGCCAGGGCATGGAGCATTGCAGACATCAAGGGAATGAACTCATCCTTCTGCACCCACAAAATTCTCATGGAAGATGAGTACAAGCCCATCGTCCAATCTCAAAGGCACGTGAACCCAAACATCAAAGAAGTGGTAAAGAAGGAAGTCATAAAGCTTCTCGATGCAGGTCTGATCTACCCATTTTCTGATAGCCCCTAGGTTAGTCACGTTTAAGTTGTTCCAAAGAAAGGGGGGATGACTGTAGTGAAGAATGAAAATAATGAGCTCATTCCTCAAAGGACGGTCACCGGGTGGCGCATTTGTATTGATTACAGAAAACTCAACGATGCAACTCGAAAAGATCATTTTCCGCTACCATTTATCAATCAAATGCTTAAAAGGTTAGCTGGACATGAATATTATTGTTTTCTAGATGGGTTCTCGGGCTATTTTCAAATCCCTATTGCCCCAAAGGATTAAGAGAAAACTACATTCACTTGCTCTTATGGAACCTTCGCTTATAAAAGGATGCCCTTCGGGTTATGTAATGCTCCAGCCATATTTCAACGTTGCATGATGGCTATCTTTCATGAGTTGATCGAAGACAGTATGGAAGTTTTCGTAGATGACTTCTCTATTTTCGGGAGTTCATTTGATTATTGTCTTGCAAACTTGGTTAAGATGCTTAAACGATGTGAGGAAACCAACCTTGTGTAGAACAGGGAAAAGTGTCATTGAAAAGGCATAGTTCTTGGCCATAAGGTTTCTAGATCTGGAATTGAGGTAGATAGGGCTAAGATTGATTCGATTTCCAAATTACCAACCCTACCAACGTGAAGGCCATTCATAGTTTTTAGGACATACAGGATTCTACCTTAGATTCATAAAAGATTTCTTAAAAATCGTGCGCCCAATGACTCAGCTTCTCGTAAAAGATACTCCTTTGTTTTCTCTGAAGAATGCATCCAGGCCTTTGACAATCTAAAGCAAGAGATGACTCAAGCCCCCATCATGATTAAACCAGACTGGTCATTACCATTCGAAATCATGTGCGATGCTAGTGATTACGCTGTTAGGACAGTTTTGGGACAAATAAAAGATAAGCATTTTTCAACCTATCCACTATGCCAGTAAAACGATGAATGAAGCCCAAGAGAATTACATCACAACAGAAAAAGAACTTTTGGTTATTGTATTTGCATTTGATAAATTCCGTCAATACTTAGTTCTTTCTAAAACCATCATTTATACTGATCACTCCGCTTTGCGATATCTCTTCACAAAACAAGATGTCAAACCATGACTAATAAGATGCACGCGAAGGGAGAGCCTTTTTTACTCAGATGCACGTGGTCTCACCGGGTTAGTCCCAGGATCGTTTTCAACCCTTCTCTAGGCACCCCCAATGTATACAACTAGTGAGGTTTGAACCTTTGAGCTTTTGTTTGAAAGTCAAGGACCTTACCACCAAGCCATTTGGTGTTGGTTTGAGTTTTTAAAAATATAAGCATTAAATGGAAGATGTACTCTTCTACTTAGATTGTTACATGTCTCAACCACCCCACCAAGAGACAACCTCGTACCTATTATTAAAAGAATGTTGGTTGGAGTAAAAACTATCATTTCCTATATTTATTGTTGTATTAATTAAAGTGAATATACTTTCCAAAACTAAACTTACAATTGGTCCTTTGATCCTATCAGTGAGATCACATAAGTTCGCGAGACCACATAAGTTCACTTGCATACTCAAGTCATTTAAGTTTGCTTGATTAGAGAGTAATTAATTTATTGTCATAAAAGAAGTGTTACTGATACAACACTTTGTAATTATTTGATTTTTATCAATAGAGATTTACAGGTTTTAAAAAGATATTACTTGTGTCTTGCATTTGTATTTAATATTTATACTTTGCATATTACTAGACGTGATATTTGGACTTTTAAATTGTCTTGTGTTGGCTAAATAAATGATATGAATATACTCTTGTGTTTTGAACAAATGTGTTTTTAGAAAGCTATTGTTTGTTGATTTTAATAGTGATTAGTTTTGTTAAATGGTTATGTTTATAGTATATATTTAGAATTGAGTTTTTTGTGTGTGGTCATGGCCTAAAAATTAGAGAATACTACTAGAAAATGGCCACAAAATTTAGGATGATGACCAGAAATGCATGACATCTATGTGACATGTACTCGTGCATGTTAAAATGAAGCTTGTGATGATATGGAAAAAAATTGACAAACTTTGCAAGGTATTGTTGTAAATGTTTGGGTTTGTGTCTGATATGTAAACATTTAAAAATGTACTTCTTTATTAGATGGATTTAACCCAAAGAAACAAGATAACTCTGCTCTATATGACAAGAAATGGGTTAGGTCGTCGCATCGCATATGTGTACATGAGTAAACCATGTCAACCCTTTAACTCATTAAAGTCATTCATATCTTAAATTTTAAGATCGGACTAATGAATACAACATAACTCAAATGCTCGCAATAGTGTTTTCATCGGCCAAAGTTGTCTTGTTTGAAAGTTTTAACTAGTTAGGGCGCGAAAGCGAATTTCGTAATCCTAATAAGAGAAAAAGCTCTTGAAACTCACAAGTAAATTAAAGATCAAAATGAAAACTTACAATGAATATAAACCCTATATTTATAGGTTGATAGTAACTTTTCCTAAAGACACATGATAAAAGAAAAATCAATTACGGAGTACTAATTTAAAATTAAAAAAACTTACGACACAAAACAAAAAATATTGGTATTTAGGTAGAACATAGATGTCAATTAAAATATCTATTATACTAAAAGATACAACCCCTTAATTTAATGGGGTTGTATCCATTAAAGGCTTAAGCAACTAGAAGTTATATTCAAGCAATGTACACAATCGTTCCATATCCAAGTTATTTCACAGTTAATGCAATCGTTCAGGTATTCGATATGAAGATCAAAGGTTGCTATTCATAATGAGTGTGGAAGTGTTCTATGCATTCCATCTTCCATCTGTTACACAACCTCCTTTGTTCACCATCTAAGTGAATATATGTTTTGATCAAAGGTGTGTTTTTGGTTTTTGATCATTCACAATTATTGTTAATCTTCAAAATACATATATTCATATAAGAATCATAAGAACCCTAATTCTCATAAAGAAATTAAATTTTGATTTCATACTCTAAATTGTCTTGACAATAAAAAACATTGATTAAATTTTGAACAATCATAAAGCATTAGGATTTTAATAGATGATTAATATCCTAATGTTAAGGAAGTACCCATCTATTTTTATTTGAAAATTCTTATAAAGTTCAATGACTTTTGATTATGTAGGTGTTAAAGAGGGTGGAAACAGCGAAGTGCTATTGGAGGATTTAGAATTGCGAGATGTTGGTTACCATATTCATTGAAGATGTAACATGACCAAGATTGTTATAAAGGTAAGTCAAATGCAATTTTTTGGTTTAATCAATTAAGTCTAATATCTTAGGGGGTGTTTGGATCTGAATAAATGGTTATTGCAAATTGAGATCCTTAAGGGTTGGCTAATCATAAATGGTTTAATCAATTGAGTCTAATATCTTACAGTTTATAAACAAACACAGGTCGAGCGTAATGAGTTATAGGGGATCCAGTGATAAGTTATATCATGACGACTGAAGGAGATCCAGTGATAAGTTATAAGGGTGACATTGATGGTTTTGAAGCCACTGTTATTGAATTTGACTCTGATTAGAAACTTGATGTCACAAGGTTTAGTATTTTGGGACTATTTAATGAATAATGATATAGTATTTTTTTGTAACTGTTTGTTATGTACTCAGTGATTCGGTTGTAGCATACTCTCAACACCTTGAAATGAGACATGATACGTTTCTAGAAACACTATTCGAAGAAGAAACCTAAACAAAACTGTATAGTTACAAGCATCTTATCAATGGTTTCGCCGTCCATATTTTGCCTGAACATGTCATAATCTGAATGTTTTACTTCCATATAAGTGACTTTATATACAAACTGAAAACAGCTATAAAAATATGTATTTTTGGATAAACATATTGTATTCTTGATTATCAAACTATATATTCGTATCATTTAATCATCCTTATAGATAGCGTTGCAATTGTCTTATATGTTTATACGAATTTTAGTAGGCATAAACGCTTAGATAGAGCCAATGGATTATATCCGAACACTAGGTAAAGAAGAGGATCATGATGGTACTATTAAGGTGCATATGATTTTCTATAGTTAGAGACAGATGTACTGTTTTCAAATCACCTGCACAACAACACGATTTTAATTTCACATACGGAAATAATAGTAGACAAGGTAGCTATATTTTAATTTCACATACTAATTTGAAGAACCGCGTTTCTCACAAGGCAGCTATATTTTTATCTGTAAAAATGTAGACAATCACCTTATTCAAATGGTTTGCCAAATAAACGTTTCTGATTATTTGCACAATAAGTAGACAATTCATTCCAAAAGGCAATCCTAAACACCCTCTTAGAAAATAAGCATAATCGGAAATATGCAATCCCTTATACACATAAGAACTTATATGTGATATGAGCTGTAGATAATATGAAGTGAATTATCTTAAACTGATTATTTGACTGCAAAATTAGAAAGGGACCAATTTATACTTGAAAAGGCCATAATAAGATGGTCGCTACTGAAATGAAATGTCAAGTACAATTTGTTGGCAAAATGCCTATTTGTTTATTATCGTGGTGGTCTAACAATTAACTAAGTATGATATACTTAAATGTAAATTACTAACTTCAACAACTCACAAGTCTATACTCATTGTTGTGCAGGACGAGTTGCTGCATACCACGACTTATAAGTGAGAACTTTAAACATGTAAATTTAGAATATGCCCGCTTTTATTACTACATTATCTTTTTTTGTTTGTTCTACAAATGTCAGTTGGTTAGAAATATTTCTGTCAACTAGCCTTTTGATATAAGTGGAACCTTTTTTGGACTTAAAACTAGGTGTCAAGTAAGGCTGTGATTTGTAAAATTGGGTATGGGATGTTTGGGCTTCATGATAAGAAGCTAATAGGAGTAGTTTGGGAAATCGTGTTTGGATTTGTGTACTTTGCGTTCACCGTAAGTAGTTAAATGTATTTTTAGAATTTGAACTTGACTAGCCCTTATCAAGGTTGGCTATTGAATTCCAAAGATAATAAGCACAACCAAATACGCGTCAAAGGTACCAGCCCATCGACTCAAGCCAAAATGACCAACCTGTTGACTAAAAACAAAGGGACAAACCGGTTGACTTAAGAAAGAAGAACTAACTGATTCACTCAGAAAAGGGACTAACACGAGGACTTTAAGCCAATATGTGGAGTGTCCTCATGAAGAACGGCATATCATAAGTAAGTACCATTTTTTCTTTCTTTTTTTAATAATGGTTTTAGTTAATTACTTGATTTATGTGTGGGAAATACTTGATGCAGTTAACATAGTAATTTGTTTTCATATAAGCTTGCAGAATCTAATTGTTACATTTTCTTATGGCACTTAATTGTTTTGCTAAACCTGCTATATCATGTGTTGGTTAACTTAGTTATGTTAGTATGTATAGGTGACATTTCAAAATGGGTTTGGGTTAAAAATTAAAACATGTCATTTTTAAGTATAAGTCGAAACGAGTGAGGTTGGATTCTTGGGTCGTTTAATGTGGTGTTTTTGTGTGATGCCAAAATGCACTTCTCACGGGTGTTTGGCACTATCTCCCTAAGTTGCTGCAGATGTTCTGGCTACCACTCCTGATGTTGGGATACCAAAGAACTGGGATTGGAACCGAAACTGATATCATGCGGCTTCAAGTGGATCATTCAGGTTCGGGAGTTGTGGCAATGGATGAAGGTCAAAAAGCGAATACGGGTGTGTAAGGAGTACTTGGTGGAGACAGTCAAACTATGGATTAAGATTTTGATGCATCCACCATAAAAGCTTCTCATCAAGTGGATCATTCAGACAGCTGTATCAATGGTTACCTTAAAAGTTTCTAATCAAAGACATTTTTTAAGCAGTGATCCTATTTTCAGTACAAGTTTACTTTCACTTATGTGTCATGTGTGAATCAGTGAATGAGTCAACCCATATTTGGTAAATGTATTTCAGCACCTTATATAGTAATGTAGTTCACTTACCTATATATTAATATGTGATTTAGGAGGTAATATTGGTTGTGTAAAAAAGTGAGTTTTAGACATCAACATTTCACAGAGCCATTACGCAATCAACAATTAGACATAACCCATGTGCATCGCACGGGTTTCATGCCTCGTCTAAAGGGTTATTAACATCCATGTTCAACCTTGATTTACTCTAATAAAATGCTGATACAAACACCCCTATTATGTTTCTTATTTTTCTTGTTCGTGTGGTTAACTTTACTAAGTGTGCGATGGTATCAGGACAATAACAATAAAACCTCAGATAGATCAAATATCCAATATAAGAATGAATCAGTTGTCACAGATTACCAACTTATACAAAACCAAACAAATACAAGATCAAATTATTATCAATGAGATAATAATCAAACGATTACAAGATTAGAATATTGAAGATCAAGATGATCTTAGTCGAAAGATTAAAGAGAATGAATGAATCGTTTGAGAGAGTGATGATATAACAGAGATGGGAGAATAATTATCAAACCCTAGATGGGTTTGGCAATATATATAGCCATCAAGATTTACACTTCTGGCCCTTGAGAATTGGTCATTCTTCCAATAAACCCCCTTCAAGAATCTATAATCTTTTACTCCAGAAATAAACTCATATAACTCCAATATGCACGAATCCTTTATCCAGAAAAGGCCCCTGCAAAGAATAAAAAACTAGAAACCAAAGAATAAGTACTTGCTTATTTATAAGCCATGTTTAGAACAGATTATAAGCTTATTACTGCTTATTTTGAACATTCCTCTTTAATCTGATTACTAAACATGTCAAACAACACCAGTTTTTTACATAAAAACTTGTGTTGATACACAGGAAGATGTTTAGTAAGAATGTCTGCAATTTGGTTTGAAGAACCAATTTTCTTTGTGTTCAAAATCCCTTTTGTAATTTTTTCTCTGATAAAGTAAACATCTATCTCAAAATACTTTGACTTTTTTATGAAAAACTAGGTTAACAGCTAATTGAAGGGCAAATTTATTGTCATAGAATAGATCAACTGAAAGAGTGACTTTAGTTTTAAGATTAAACAACAGCTTTTGTATCCAAATAATCTCACAAGCAGCAGATGATAATGATCTGTACTCTGCTTCTGTAGAAAATTTGGATAAAGTGTTTTGTTTTTACTTTTCCAGGAAATCAAACAATCGTTAAAAACACATAATATCCTGTAACAGATTACCTGGTTTTTAAGCATTTAGCCCAATCAACATCACTATAACCTTTCAGATTGTTTTTACAATCTAAGTGATTATATCTAATACCCTTTCCTAGAGCATTTTTAAGACATCTAAGAACATTTAATGCACCGTTTAGATGAGATTTAAGAGGAGAGTGCATGTACTATGCAAGACAATGAACTGAATAAGCAATATCAGGTCTGGTATGAGTAAGGTATATAAGTTTACCAAGCAATTTCTGATAACCTGTAACATTATCATAAAGAGGATCTTCTTTGGTTGCAATATATGGTAAAACAAAATTAGGTTCCATAGGAGTAGAGACTGGCTTACAACCAAGAAGACCATATTCTTTTAATAATTCAAGACAGTATTTTCTTCGTGAACGACATAAATCATTACCAGTTTTAATAACTTCAATTCCTAGAAAATATTTAAGACTTCCCAAGTCTTTTATTTTAAACTTGGATTCTGGGAATTTTTTGAATTTTTCAATCTTATCCACACAGTTTCCAGTAACAACAATGTCATCAACATAAACAAGGAGAGCAATAAACTTGTTATTCTTAGATTTGGTAAACAGAGAATGATCATTAACAGATTGAACAAAATCATTTTCTTTTAAGACTTTAACAAGTTTTTCATTCCACTTTCTAGGAGCTTTCTTAAGACCATAGAGAGACTTAACAAGTTTGTAGACCTTATTTTTTTTATCTTTGTTAACAAATCCTTTAGGAATAGTCATATAAATTTCCTCATCTAAATCACCATAAAGGAATGCATTATTCACATCAAGTTGAAATAAGGGCCAATTATTGGTAACAGATAAGGCAATAACATATCTAACAGTTGACATTTTCACTACAGGAGAGAAAGTTTCATCAAAGTCAATGCCTTCATTTTTATTATAGCCCTTAGCAACTAATCTAGCTTTATATTTTTCAATATCACCACTAGCTTTATATTTGTTTTTAAAAATTCACTTGTTACCAATAGCTTTTCTATTAGCAAGCAAATCAGTAATATCCCAAGTATCATATTTATTTAAAGCCTCAATTTCAGCATTCATGGCATCAATCCAATTATTATCTAAGATAGCTTCTTCATAACAAGTAGGTTCAACACTTTTATTAAGACCAGAAGCAAAACATAAACTTTCATGATTGACATTAGCAGAACCAACAACTTTTTCAACTCCATATTTCACTTTGCCTTCAATCACAAACATATTTAAACTAGTAGACAGCTTAGTTTGCCTAGTAGACCTTCTAACACTGTTGACTGGCAATTCCTCAACTTTTGAGTTGAACTCTGAGTTATAATAAAAATCATTTATAAAGTCTGTTTCATTTGGAACTGTGCCCTCATGGTGTGTATTATTATTTTCATCCATAGAAGTTGTATCATAGTCATCATTACCCTGATTAACAGGACTCAACTCTGAGCCATCATCATTAGATGACACTCTCCCTTCATCATAGGGTCTTTTAGGGCTTTCACTGTCAAAAAATTCTTGTGATTCAAATCTTTTGTTACACCAGAATCCAAAAACAGTTTGTTTCAAACTATTTTTCATTTTAAAAGGAAAAATTGTTTCATAAAACTTTATGTCTAACATAAAAAATTGATTTGTTTTCAAGACTCAAAACTTTATAACCCTTTTTTGAATTAGAATAACCTATAAAGACACATTTTTTAGATATGCTACTAAATTTATCTTGATTGTTTAAAATTGTATCATAACATAGACAACCAAAAACCCTAAAATGAGAGAGTGAAGAGTCATGCCCATACACATAAAAATAAGGAGATTTTCCAAATAACACATATAAAGGAATCCTGTTAATAATATAAACAGCAGTTAAAATGTATTCAGACCAAAGATATAAAGGTAATTCCCCCTAAAACATAAGGAATCTGGCCACATTCAGAAGATGTCTATGTTTCCTTTCTGCAATACCATTTTGTTGAGGTGTGTAAACACAAGTGGTCTGATGCAAAATTCCTTTAGCTTTAAAGAAAGATTGAAGTCTATTATTAACAAATTCAGTTCCATGATCACTTCTAAAAACTTTAATATTAGTTTCAAACTGATTTGATATCATTTAAACAAAACTTACAATAGAATCATAGACATCATCTTTGCCCTTCAACATATAAACCCAAACAGCCTTAGAAAAATCACCAACAATAGTAAAAAAATACCTAAAACCATCTCTGCTAGTGATTTTATAAGGCCCCCAAACATCTAAGTGCACCAACTCACCTATTTTACTAGATTTATGATCTCTTAAAGGAAATAGTTCTCTAGTTTGTTTAGCTTTTTTACAAGTTTCATAGAGATGATCTGTAGTAGAATGACTATCAAGATTTAGAGTAGTTTTGAGAACATTAAGGACTTGGTCAGCAGGACGACCAAGTCTTTGATACCAGAGGGTTTTAGAAACAAAACAGGTAACAACACTATTATTAGAAACAGTCTTACAAGCATTGTCCATATCAATTAGATAAAGGTCATTATATTGTTTACCAATCCCCACAGTCTCGTTTCCTTTTAAATCCTGAATATAGCAATTACTCTCAACAAATAACTTGCTGTCTCTAGAAAGCTTATGAACAGAAATAAGAATGACACTGTATTCAGGAAAAACAAGAACATCATATAAAGTACTTTCATTATTTATTTTTAAATCTCCAATTTTAGTAATCAAAGCTTGAGTACCATTAGGATGACCAACAATAAGACCAAGATTAGAAATATCAACAACATGTATCAAAAAATTTGCAGATACTGTCATATGTTGATTTGCCTTAGAATCAACAATCCATCCCAAACTTATGTTCCCAATTACAAAATTTGTTTTTCCATTAAAAAAATCTTTTAAAATTTAGGTTAAACTTAACACTTCCATTAAAAAATGTTCCTTTAATATTCATAAAAATTTTACATGCCATATTGGCATGGAAACACCATTATTTTTCAAAAGATTCATAAGTTTTGCTAACTTCTCATTAGAAAGAGAGACACGAGAGTTGCTAGTAGTGCTACTACTAACATTATTAGAGTTAAGATCAATAGTAGAATTATTACTAGACACAAGTCTAGTATTAGAATTGAAGTTCTTCTTAACATATCCAGCTGGATACCTACAAGCTCAAAACATCTATCCATAATATGCCCAATTTTATTGCAATTAGTACATTTAAGATTTGGATTAGGACCCCTGTTATTGTTATTAGTATTTGAGCTTGTCCTTTTGTTATTCATATTAAACCTTTTCTTATCAAAAGTCTTGGTTGCAAATGCAGTTGTAGTGGTGATGTGCTGTCGTGTATGGTCAATTAGTTGATTATCAAGTTTAAAATTTATATTTAGCCGACAAACCTAAAACAACACTTTAACGAGCAGTGTACCCGGTTAAGATGGAGTTTGCGGTAAGTAGGGTGTCGAACACTAAGAGTGGAACATTAATCCTATATTCTATTAGTATTTTAATTAGTTCTAATTACTAGTTAAACCTATGCTATATACGTTGTCTAATGATATGGGGTTTTCAGCCTGAGAGACTGGCACAGGTTTGGTGGAAACAAATATCAATTCAATACACAATAAACACAAAAGAAGAAAATTAGAAGATAGAAAAGCGGTACAAGCCAAATGATAGAAAACTATATTAGCCATATTAAATCCGGTTTAATGCTAGTTTGTTTGTTTTAGTGCAATGATTTACTTATCTCGAAGCGGCATATCATTCTTAAGACTTAGGCGGGACATCATCCTAAGACCTAGACACGATTAATCTTGTCACAATTAACGCATCCGCATAAAGCATCCTTTAGTTTAATTATAATCTATCTTAGGGAATCAAAGCAGTGGTGATCCTGTTAAAACCCTAGCCCAACGGGACTTTACCCACTTATTGTTTGACGGTGTTTCATATACTGGTAGTCTACTATTCAAATCTTTATCAGTTAATTAAGAGCATGATTGCTGAAACATAAACGGGTCACCTACCGGTCCAACTAAGCTCATAATTTAATTACCACACAACCATAAAATGAGATAAAGTGTTGATAATGTGATTAAGTCTTGGTAACAAGACGACTGTTTTTGTAATGAGATTAACGGTATGAGATATTGGGTTTGGAATAATATAGATTTGGAATGAGATTTTGGGATGAAAATGAGGATTTTGCGTGAGTTAAGGCGAACACTTGTACAAGAAGATAATTTTGTATGAGTATTGATATAGTGAGTATATATTAGGTCGTTGCCGGGTACATTGTGCGCTTGCGTATAGATTTATTGTGTTCTGGTTGATTAAGATTGTGCGGTTGCTTTGATTGCTGATTGAGGTGAGTTCTCGTAGCCCCACTTTTTACTGGTTTTTTTGTTGGGGGAAAATGATACTCAAATATGTTTTAAAAGGTTTTGAATTGATTTGTGTGAAATGTGGTTTTGTTTTTGGGACAAGTTATGTGCTTATGACTGCTATGTGAATATTATGTGATGCATGATTGTTTGGATCGGATGGGTATGCCTACCTAGTATTTGTTATATTATTGGATCGGATGGGTACGCCTACCTAGTATTTGTGATCTTATTAGATCGGATGGGTACGACTACCCAGTATTTGTGATATTATTGGATCGGATGGGTATGCCTACCCAGTATTTATGTGATTATTGGAGCGGATGGATACGCCTACCCAGGTTTGTGTATGGTGTTGCCCTAATTTTAGTGCTTCAGCTAGTAGGCCCTTTAGGTGCGTAAGTGACATATGGTTATTGATTAGCGGTGATGCTAAGGTTGTTTACATATATTAACTGTCATATAGCACTATTGTCCATTATTGAAATATTGGCACAACTTTTGGGTTTAAGGTCAAACCTATGAGCTCACCAACATTATTGTTGACATTTTCGAGTATCATTTTTAGGTGTATCAAATCAAAGGTAAGTGATTGGTATTGGAAGAAGAAAGATGTAACCCAAGGGGACTAGGTAGTGATGGATGTGGAAATCAAATTATGTTAAGATTTTAACTTGTAAAATTTAGTAAATCTTCAGTTTTATGAATGTAAACTATAAAGTGTATGATCTTGTATCTTGTGCGATGAATGGTATCGTCGCATCTCGTGTTTCCGCCATTGACGGGGTGTGACAATACGCCGTATTGAGAATTCGTCAAACGCGTTTTCTTGTGAAGTCTTGGCGCGAATACGTCGTATCTCTTCTGTTGGATACGGCGTATTGGTCAGAAATCAGCATTCTTCAAATATCTTCGTTTTAGCTCCAAATTATGCTCCTTTTAGCTTGTCTTCACAAAACTCTCCTGAATTACTGCATTTATCAACTTTAAAGCAATTAAGTACCAAATAATGCAATGATTCTATAAAAGTGGGTAAAACAGATGGGATAAATGATATAATAAAGTGATGTTATTTGATGTCATCAAATATCCCCCCAATTGAATCCTACTTGTCCTCAAGTAGACCTTAGAAAAAGTTCCAGTTTATGAAAATTTGTCCCAACCAAAGTTGAGGTTTTTCCGTTTAAGCATCGTTTTGTCATAATCACATGTACATAACCAAGCTCCTTACGAAATATGGAAATGAAAACACTCAGATCACTCAACTAATCTAGGGTGCAACATTTGATTGGTATGCTCAATTGCTCGGTCATGATTAGTTTCGTATCATAGGCTTGGCAAGGATACACATCTTCACCGCTAAAGCTAAGGAGAAACAAGTCAAAAGCTAAATTGGGTTAAGAAGGCTTAGGGTTGATCATTCAACAATCTTTCACCATAAGTACCACACCAACAAGGCAGTTGTATCATACATACACGATCGTAATGACGGAATAGACACATACAATCCGATCACATCCCTGTTCGTATTTAACCAACGGTTAGGATAAAGAATGATATAGGGTAGGGAGCTTCTAACTTTCACTGAAAGTCATCATCCAACAAGGCAGCTAAGACATGCATACATGGCCGTAATGACTGAATAGACATGCATGCTCGAACAAGTCCTCGTTCGAGTAGACACTAAGGTTAGTTGCTAGGAAAAGGAAGTAAAATGGGTGTTAAACAAAATTTACGAAACAAATAGATTAAGCTAACAAATAAGGTACGGTTGCTAGTAACTTTCCCCGACCGTTCCATGACAGACTCGAACATATAGACAAATGCCTCGATCACATAAATGACAAAGACGACCTAAGTTGGCATTCCCATAACGGTCAACTTCCCTTATATTCCGCTCTTTACATACTTTTACATAATAAGTGGTGATATCGGCTATTTTTTACAAGACTTTACATCGTTGATTTTTGTAGCATATCAACGAATAATTGATCCTTCTAAGTGATTCCTTCAGTATAAACTTCTTTTGAAACAACTATTTTTATTCTCTTCTCTTTTTTTTGCAATACATCATAAATCTCGGTTTAATTCCACCGTCTTCACTATCATAATTCATCCGGATAATTTTTTCCTTGTAACACTTCTTCTTCGGATATGATTCATAATCACGAAAGTAGCGAAACTTATGAGCTACATATTTTTCCAATTTCATTGTGCAATTTCCTGACCATTACAGAAATAGAAAATTTTCACTTTGACACAGGAAATACAAAACTTTACACAAAAGCAACTAGCAACATTGATTAAAATAGGCTTAATCTACACGGTAGGCTAAGGTGCAAAGGTGTAACAAAACATATAATATGGCGTAGAAAAAGAAAAGAATGGTTTAACAGGTTGTTCTAGGGGATTTTACTCTAAAAATAAGAGTAATCAAGGGTTACATAGGATTTAAGTAACCAGTGTAGCTAGTTAATTTTACAACATGTAGGCTATTTGGTTTAATCCTAGAAATTTATCAGTTGAACATGTTCCTCCATCTAAATCCATAGTACTAATCATTGCGGTCTCGAGTGCTATACCAGGCCAAGTTCTAAAGTCCACTACATCACCGGCACACTCATAATTTTGTGGAATTTTTAGTAAATAGTTAGAAATAGAATAGGCTTAATTCTCACAATATGTATCAAGGGTTATAGTGCGCTAGGTAATGTAACTAGTGATTTTTACAAAAGTCATGCTAAAAAATTTTAAATTTGGCCTATTTTTAAGCACTTTTAAGCTCGTAGCATGTTATTTTGTAAAAAAAGAAGACAAGTACATTCTAATTCTCCATTCCCCCACTTAAATTATACAACATCCTCGTTGTATAGATAAAACAATTAAATAATAAGGAAAGTAGAATTAGAACAGAAAACTCCTTGATGTTTTGCTCGTGATAATTCTCCAAGATGAGTTCTTGAGCAAAAAGTATGTTGACTAGGGCTTCAGCATGCCTGGATAAGTTCAACACATGTCCTTTTCAAAATATACTATATCATAGTTTCAGCAAGGTCCTACATAAAAGATTAGAAGACAAGTGCAATTTCTATCTCGCTATAATGGTACAAGAAAACAATTAAACATACAATTGTACAAGGATCAATACGCCGTATCCCAAACCCTAAGATACGCCGTATGGTTCCTGTAAAAATAATTAAATTACTGGAAATTAAATATTAAGTTTTAAAAACGGATAACGTCCAAACATCTCTATACGCCGTATCCAGAGGGGTTCGATAAGCCGTATAGAGTGTCTGGAAGACAGACTCGTGCAACAAACAATTAAAATGATACAAACAATTAAAATGACCGGGTTTTCTCCTGGGAAGCACTTTTGTTTTAGCTGGTCTTTAAGTTCGACCTTTTTTCATCTCTTCATTTTCATTCATCCTCTATAATTTGCTCACACTTATCCCCGAGAGCGAACTTCTTCATAATCATTTGGCATGATGCGTACTTCTTGCAAAATTTCATGCCGAGCGTAACGTCTTTTGTCATGTCATCATCGTCAATGATGGTAAATGTTAGGATTAATGTTTTCATAACTTAGTACCGACAGTACAATAGTTAGTACCGACAGTTATACTTAGTACCGACAGTACAAAGTGTTAGTACTGCTGGTTAGTTAGTACCGTTAGTAGTAAAATAGTTAGTACCGATGAAAAGATATTTAAAAGATATTTACCCCCCCCAAACACCTTAAACAACCCATTTGTATTATGAACCCGCCACAACTAACCTAACACCAACCCCAACAAACACCCACCTACCACCCCAACAAACCCAAACCCCCCCAAACCCCCTCCATTAACCAACAAATTTGAAACAAAACAAACCCAAAACCTAATAAACCAAAACGCCAAACAACTAACCAACTAAAAACTCCTAACCACGCACCAAACACCCCCACCAAAGCCAAACCCAAACCCACACCAAGAACCAACCACAACACCGCCCTCCCCCACCCACCAACTAAACCCAACCCCCCCCTCCCCCCCGCCCGCCCCCCCCCTCCGCCCCCATTACCCCCCCCCCGCCCCGCTCCCCCCACCCCCCCCCCCCCCCCCCCCACCCAGCAGACAACACGATAAGAGTGAACTAGTGAGTTACTATCTCACCGATTGATATAGAAAATTGATTTGAAAATCAATCGATACATCACTTACAAAATTATGTTTGTGACACACCGAGAGTGTTAATCATTTCAAAAATTCATTAACAACCATTGATCCATTTCCTAGAACAAGTTTGATTCTTATAGAATCGCACCATCGTTTCTTTCCAGTTGTCACAATTTTGATTCACAAAGAATCTTACAAGTTACCTACCATGAGCTTGTTTGATGCTGGCTCAAGCAGGATTTCCATCTTCATTGTGAATACCTTAGTATCACTCGGATGTTCTGGCAAAATCACAAGGATCTTGCGAAAGTAGGACTTAATGATAATACTTGATATTCTCATTGTGTGAGATAAAAGCTAAATCTATGACAGGTCCTAATGAGATTAATGGATGTTCTATTTGGCTCTAGACTCATTTGTGAACTTTTAATTTTTAGTGGATAGGACGGGATGGTGCTGGCTTAGTGCCACCTTTTCATAAATCAACTAACTCGGAGGTAGAAAAGTTCAATAGAATATGAGTGTATCTACGTGAGTTTTGAAACAACAAGGTTCTTTCCACTTTGAGTGGCTGGGAGGGTTTGTGCATGCGTCACTGGGGTCCATGACTGTCTTCAATGTCAGACAACATCTGAATGTTTCTGACAGTATATGTATTGACCCGGTTTCTGCCTAAGTGTATGGAGGGCTTCTATATTTTCACCCTTTATCCTTACATTTCGTTTTCATTCTTCAACCCCTTCAATGCTTACCGAGACTTCATAAACTAACACCTTGTTGGGTTAGTTCCATTTGTTAGCTCCATACTCAGCTCGGCATTATTCCCTATTTTCACTTTTTCTCCTTTTTAATCTTACCTAAGGGACTTCTACACTAACTAGTGGATATCCTTGGGTAGGATCCCTCCGGTTTTTGGTGGAATCATGGGATATGATAACTAAGTAAACGCCTTATAACTTCATTAAAATTTAAGAACAATGGTCGGTACTTTTGGGTTATTTTAATCACGATCATTCCAAAAACATTGAAAATTTCAATCAAAAAATTCATTCAAAGTGTTTGATATAAATATCAAAAGGTTTACAATTTGAATGTTTTAATCATCACTAAAAGCTCCCCCTTAACATGTGCATAGTAATCATAGTACATGCTAAGTGTGGAGTGCATCGAGACCATTTTAATTGATTACTTCTGTCACTATACATTAAGTCCAGGTTAATCATATTTTCTCCCCTTATCTAAAATGTTAATCCTTTGATATTTTGGATATCAATTAATTAACCGTTCGGGGACAAAATGATGTATTCTAGCAAAATGGAACATATTATTGCTCCCCCTCAACATTTGAGGGATTATAAGATGGTGTCGAGTATAAATATTTGAAAGACTTTGAATTTACTAAGAAATTCTTGAAAAATTTGTACTCGAGCACATCTTATTTTTCACCAAAAATCTACACTAGTTATTAACATATTCACAAGATAAAATTATTTACGAGGATTGACCTTATAAGATGAGAACAACATATGATAAATCATATGGTCCTTTGAAGTAGCCGTAAGTCACCCCCGTATGGTCTTCCACCAACAAATCTCTCCAAACTCCGCATGATCCTCCTTGTCTTTAGTCTTTTGTCAATTGCCTGAATCATAGCTCTTGCATTTACTTTGTCACGTTGGCTCCAAAAAGTCTGAGGCAGATACTCCATTCTGATTCCCTTGAGGCGATCATTCAGAGCAGTCCGAACATCATCGAGAGTACCATCGCTGAACTTGTGTAGTTCGTCAATGCGCATCAATCTGTTCTTCTTGTCTTTGTTCTCATAGATGAATCCTCTAGGATCGGAGTATGGTGTGTAAGTGTTTCTTCTTCTCAAATTGGTTCTGTACGTGTCAGGCTTTGTGAGGTTGAGTTTCTTTTGATAGCTTTCAACACCCAATTGAAGATCTTCCACACGCCTTTGGATGACAACACTTCTTGTGAACATTCTTAAGGAGACATTAAATGCAATACGTTCTTCAACGTTGAGATTTGTCACCTTTCCCTGCACGAGAAGAAGCAGCATGTCTTCAATGTCTTGGATCCGAAGTCTGTGGAAGTCGCCTTCTTTGAACTTGTAAAGTATGTCGTCATCCCTCCGTACAGTAATCCAGTCAAGATGCTTGTAGTTTTGCCATTCGACTATTTCCACCTTTGTGACAGCAATAATTCTTCTTTTTGAGTAGACGTCACGAGCTGATTCCCTTGTGGTCGCAAATGCATAGAACTGTCTTCGCTTTTTGCCCCAATGTGAGATTCCCCAGAGAGCGAATTTGTCGTAGTTGACTATCATTTGACTCCACATTGAGTTGGGCACTAAGTCTTCTATCCATTTAATATGCCCGTAATCTGCAGCCGTGGTCTTCGTAACTGAAGTAGAGTACTTGCGGCTTGACTCACCACCACGTAGGTACTCAAGGTCGTTATTGATGAAGTGATGAAACGGTATAACATGACGACCTTGAGAATTTGGAACCAACGGTAGTGGCTTTCGCAGATCATGAGGATATTGGCGGCCTTCGGGGTTGATCCAGTCTAAATCGAATGACGAATTAAAGACTCGATGTTTGAATAATGACAAGGTATATGAAGAGTTTTCATTTCTACCAATCAAATATACAAAAACTTTAAATAAAACCATAAAAACAAAGCGCTATATAACTTAAATCCTAAAACGGGCACGAAAAACGAGGGCTAAAAACCTAAATTTTGCAAATTAAACCCTAGAACAAATTTAAAAGCTAAAATAGATTCTAAATGACAAATAACGAAGTTTAAAAAAAACTAGACTAAAAACGGAGGTCGTTTGACCCAAAAACGAGTCAAAACAAAAACGGGGACAAATCCCGTTCTTTAAAAATAAAATTTTTGAAAAATTAATCCTACAGAAGTTTTTATATTTTTCCTGCAAAATAGATGAAAAAAGAATTTTTTTTAAAAAGTTTATATTTTTCTGATTAATATTTTATTTTTTATGAATTTTTTAAGATTTAAATGATTAAAAACTATAAAAATAATCCTAGAGCTAAAAATATTAACCTAAAATTTTTATAAAAATTACACTAAGTGGAGAAAAAGTGCAGAAATTTAACAAAATTAAAAGCCCCAAATTTTATCTAATGGTTAAAGCTTAATTAAACTAATTAAAACTAAACCTAACTAATATTTAAACTAAAACTAACAAGGACTAACAATGGACTAACGACAGGGACTATTTGTGACAAAAGACCAAAATTAATTTTTTTTTCCTACCCTGAACCCCAATCCCGATTTTAGTCCAAGTCCCCAAAAAGTGCTGATTTTAAAAAGTCGTTTTTAGCCAAAACGCAAAACACGAAAGTTGTTCACAACATGTTTTTAAGCAACTTTAACAAAGACACCTTATAAAAATAAGCACTCAATAAGCCAAAAAAGGGCTTAATAGCTGCTGATTGCAGAAAGTGCCTTTCATTTTGGCTTTTTGGTATTTTGGACACTACAAACTCAAAATAAGCTCAAATTCAAAAAGGAGAGATGTTTTGGAAAGCTTATATGTTGCTTAATCTGATTCCAAAAAGCTTTTTCAACCAAACACAACTTAACTTAACTCAATTTGCATCAAAAAGTAGTAAACTCCAAAATTTTCCTAAATAAGCCAAAATGAAAATAAGCTAAAATCACCAATAAGCCAAGCTGAAAAGTGGGCTTTTGGAAATAAGCTCACTTATGAGTCCTTATTAAGCCCACCTATTCACTTTTTTAAATAAGCCACTGAAATAAGCACAAGACAGTAGCGAATAAGCACTAAAATAAGCAAATTAAAAATCCAACAGTTTAACTACCGGTACTAACTTGGAGTTAGTACCGCTAGCTTTGAGTTAGTACCGCTAGCTTTAAAATCCCCAAAAGAGAACTAGCGGTACTAACTTGGAGTTAGTACTGCTTGTTCTAAAAACCTCTTAAGAATAAGCAACTAGGATGAACTAGATTGACAAATAAGTTGAAAAACTAAAAACTAATAAACTCTTAAAACTACTTTGAAAAGACGAATAAGCTTAAATAAGCTCTACTAGATACAGTAAACGAAAATGGGCTTAATCTACTCTAAAAAGCTAAGCAAATCTTCATATTAGCAGAAATAATAAGATAATAAGGAAAAAAAATAAAAAAAAAATGAAACAAACAGTACTGACGGTACTAAAAAAAAAACACTTGGAGTTAGTCCGCTAGCTTTGTGTTAGTACGATTAGCTTTAAAATCCCTAAATGAGAATTACAGTACTAATATGGGTTTAGTACTGTGTCTGTTCTAATATACCTCTTAAGTTTTATTTCAGCTATTTGATCCCCAATTTGTTAAATATCAGGATTATTAAATAACAAAAATTACGACATTTATACAGAGACTTTAATCAAGAATAAGCACTTACATGAGCTAAATCAATCTAACAGTTTTAACAAATGAACTAACAGTACTAACTAAGAAAGTGATACAAACTATTTTTAAACTAACAACTAAGCAAGATAAGCACTAAACATCATGATAAAGCATAAATAAGTAAACATAGGTAACAAATAAGCACTAGTTAGCAGTTCTATAGTAAATAAGAAAAATAAGAAAAAGAGAGACTTACAACACCCTTGCTCAAAACAGGGTTAAACAAAGAGTCTACAAGCTCTAGCTTGTATAAAACAAGCTAGTGAGAGTCCATAAGCCCATCCAGAACTGGCTTATCATCCATAAAATAAGCTGTGGTGTATTTGAGAGTGATTTTTGTGATTTTCTCTTAACTACTTAACTTTTTAAATTTACTTAATTAAAGCAGCTTAATAAATAAACTGTATTGAGAGCTTTTTGAACACAAAACAGCACAATTAAGAAACTTAACACTTGGAATTGTAAATTGACTTAAAACCTCAAATTTGTATTGAAACTTGAAAGTGTTACAAAGCTGAAAGTAAAAGCTGTAAATGACTTTAAAAAGAACTGAAAATAAGCTAAGTTATATTAAAAAATTAAGCTAAGATATTCTAAGATTAACTAGTTGCCTCAAAGGCTTACAAAAGGCTCTATTTATAGCCGAAGTCTTCTTCTCTTGGACTTGCAGCTTGTGTTTCTTTTGTGAGAGCTTCATTAGGTGTTTTTGTTGTGTGAGGGACTTGATAAAAGTAATCTCAGCCATTCAATCTTCTTGTGCTTCTTTTTGAGTCAATCACAGCCATCGAAATTACTTGGAAATGGTGAGGGATTGCCAACATGGCAATTATAAGTATGGGGGGGAAATAGTGGAGTGGTTGAAATGATTTGTCCAGGGTGTTGAGTGGTTTGCAGAGAGAAGGTATGGGAAGACATCCCTTAGCTGTACCTGGGTTTTGTTGGGCGGGAAAGATGGAGTTTGGGTAGGTTGACAGCTTTGGCCCCTCAAGTTATTCTTCACCCAATTTGTAATTTCAGCCCTTGTCTTGTTATTCTAGTAATACAACTTGAGATTTGGCAGTTTTAGTCCCTCAAGTTGTATTTTCTTCATGTGGCTGACTTTTGACTTTGTCTTTTCCATCCCGTGCTTGGTTTGGTCATTTTTGGCTTTCTTTTTGAATATCCGTTTCCTGCACAATACAAATGCAAACATACAAATACAATGTATTTTTGGTACGTTTTTAGTCATTTAAGTCCGTTTTTAATGGAAAATGGTATGTGTAATTAAGCACATACCAAATACCAACCCTTGAACTTCAAGGGAACTGAAGGCGTTGTTGGCTTGTCCCAATGGCTCAAAAAGATGGAATCAGTATTCCACATTGGCGGTTGTGCCGTTAAAAATCAAGTGAAGTTTGCTACATGCACTCTGCTAGGTGCTGCACTAACCTAGTGGAATGGTCATGTGAGAACCTTAGGTCATGATGCTGCCTATGCTATGACTTGAGGGACTTTCAAGAAGAAATTGACTGACAAATATTGTCCAAATGGTGAAATCAAGAAACTTGAAATTGAACTGTAGAATCTTAAGGTCAGGGGAAATGATGTTGTAGCTTACACTCAGCGTTTCCAGGAACTAGCCTTGATGTGCACCAAATTTCTTGCTGATGAAACCGCAAAGATTGACAAGTATATCGGTGGACTTCCCAATAACATTTATGGAAATGTCATGTCTGCAAGACCCAAGACTCTTGGTTTTGCTATCGAGTTGGCCAACGACTTGATGGATCAGAAACTACGCACTTATGCGGAAAGACAGAATGACAACAAAAGAAAGGTCGATGATTCATCAAGAAATAATCAACAACCCCACAAGAAGCAAAATGTAGCTAGGGTATACACTGCTGGCCCTGGTGAAAAGAAGGCTTATACTGGAACTCTACCTCTGTGCACCAAGTACAATTACCACCACACCGGGAAATGTGCACCCAAATGTGGAAACTGCAAGAGGTATGGTCATGCTACCAATGATTGTCGGGTCAATACCAACAACAACAACAACAACAAGAATCAAAAGGCAGGAGCATGCTATGAATGTGGTAACACCGGCCACATCAAGAAGAATTGCCCAAAACTGAAGAACCGTAGGAATAACAACGGGAATGGCACAGCTCAAGGAAGAGCTTATGCTTTGGGAGGAAGAGATGCTAGCCCGGACTCTAACGTCATCACGGGTACGTTTCTCCTCAACAACCGTTATGCTACAATTTTATTTGATACTGGTGCGGATAGGAGCTTTGTATCTAATACCTTTAGTGCCTTGATTAACATTACCCCCACTACGTTAGAAAGTCATTATGAAGTATAATTAGCCGATGGGAAAATCATAAGAGTTAACACCATAATTCGTGGTTGCACTCTAAACTTCATGAACCATACTTTCAACATCGACTTGATGCCAGTCCCACTAGGTAGTTTTGACGTCATTATTAGGATGGACTAGTTAACAAAGTATCATGGAGTGATCATCTGTGATGAGAAGATTGTACGTGTTCCGTTCGGAAGGGAGATGTTAATTTTTCAAGGCAATGGAATCAACCAAAGGGAAGAATCCTGACTAAATATCATTTCGTGCACTAAAGCACAAGAGTATTTGTCAAAGGGATGTGATGTATTTTTGGCACACGTTAGCACGAAGGAAGCCAAAGACAAGTCGGAGGGGAAGCGACTTGAGGACGTGCCAATTGTCAGAGACTTTCCTGAAGTTTTTCCTGAAGACTTGCCGGGTATGCTATAACAACCCAAAATTTTCATCAAATTCAAAATCAACCTATTTTATTATGATCACAATTGTACGGGTAAATTTTTCGCTTTATTACATTACTTGTTTTGCCAATATCTCAATATGCAATGTATCTTGCATAACTAAAGTTAACGAGCTCACGCAACCTA
>BQNB010001290.1:66493-108085 GCA_026074375.1 Tanacetum coccineum | reverse complement strand
CGTTTAGTGCATATTCCCCAGCGACATATGTCGCCGGGGAAAAGTCCGTCACCTGTTCTCATATTTCTTGTAGTGCATGCAGCTCCATGATTATTTCGTTAATGTAAGTTACTTACGTTAATTTTCATGCGCATGCATACTATGTCCATATTTGTTATGCTGGTATACAGTCACATCATGTCATGTGGCTGTTAACTTAAATCCATTGTCATGTCAGTGATACATATAAAATGTGTACATTAGTTTTATAAATCCCTAATGAATGAATCATTCTAACTTTGCATGAATGTAAAGGGATGTGACGCTTCACTTCTACTAGATGGAACCAACTCTGAGAAAACCGCACCACCAAATTTAAGCATAAGAGGCTTTGATGTCATTGATGTTGCAAGAGACGCAGTCGAGAGGGTTTACCCAGGAGTGGTTTCTTGTGCTGATATAATCGTTTTGGCTACAAGAGATGTCATTTCGTTTGTAAGAATTACTGAATGTACCTAATTCCCATTATATATTCAAGTTTTTAACTTAAAAAACACGATATTGCAGAGTGGTGGAGGCAGATATTCTGTCCAAACAGGACGAAGGGACGGATTTGCGTCACTTGCACAAAATACTGCAATCCTCCCATCTCCTTTTGAATCAGTGTCGAATGCAATTCAAGTTTTTGCTAACAAAGGATTTACTACCACCGAGATGATCTATCTTCTTGGCAATTCACCATATATTACAATTTCGTTGATTATTACTGCTGTTGGGTTCTACAACCAGAAGGTTTAATAACTTTCGTGTTTATCCATTTACAATGTTTTATCAATTTGAGCATACTTGCAGTCAGTTTGATTAACTTGTTTCTCTAGTTAGATATTTCAGTGTGACCCGTCAGTCATAGAAATAACCCTATTGAACCATTTGTCTATATGTAATGTCCGAATTGTCACCTCTATTTGATTTCCTTAACATTTTGCTTTATGATGTTTTTTGCTTAATTAGGTGGCCACACTGTTGGGATCACACATTGTTCTTTATTCAAAGATCGTCTTTACAATTTCCAAAACACTGGGAAACCAGACCCAACCATGGATTCGTCATTGTTGATATCTCTAAGGAGTAGATGCCCTCAGAATGCTAGTGTTGATGGCACTGCAAATTTAGATCAAAACCCAATGAGTTCGTGGTTAAGTTGGGTGTCACCGAAGTTCTTACAGGAACAGAAGGGGAGATAAGGAAATCATGCCGAGCTGTCAATGAGCCATGTTTAACTTATGTATTCAATTAATTAACTTCATGTCTTCTAAACTCATCTTAATTCATGAGTCTAAGAATATCTAAACATGTATTGAAATTACCCAAAATTGGGTATCATGATTCTTGTTATAACATTTTTATACAATACATAAAGTGATCAGTCTTTTCTTTACACTCAATCATATAATTCAGAACAATAAATATATATTGATCACAAATCTCACATATTTGCACTCCCAAAGTTTAAAAACTATGGGAGTACCTTACCATTTTCATTGGCAGTTGGCACCACCCAAAGAATGCACTCTACTTGAGGGTATAAACCATCAACATTGCACAATTTTGATTAATAACGAACTGAGAATATTATTGTGTCAAATGCTAAAAAGTCTTCTGAGAAACCAACATTTCAACAATGGTTGAACGTTTTTCAAAATAGTTTATCATTCATGCTAACACCATTTGCATCACACCACAAACATGGTTATTCGCTATTACTGTCAATGGCACACAGGAGGATTAGTACTATCTTGCATGACCACAGTTTAGCAAAAAATGTTGCACATCAACAACCAAAACATGATATATGGTCCAGAATACAAAGCCAAATTTTGCTAATGGTGGGATGAATTTATTCCCAAGCTGACTATCAAAGAGTAGTCTTACAGGTAGCTGAAGAGAGCGTATGTGTTCTTACAAATGAATCTTTACACTAGAGAAACGAACCCTTCTAAGAATTTTGAAGTATTTATAAGAGTATATTCTTCTACCGAGCTCACACCCCAAATACAAGATCAAAATTACAACAGTTTTATACAAGACAATGAGCCATGAGTTGGGTTGGGTGATTAGGGGACGGGATCTCTGCTAAGCATAAAACCATGTGACAGCAGCTAATACAACATACCAAACAGCAGCACGCATCAGAACCCAGGATACTGAAAATCAAACTGTAAAATGGACATGTAGATCTAGGCATCTAGCTCTTCAGAAAATCCTTTAAGGAAAAGGGTGATGGTGCGTCCTGCATTAAAAATAAGTATTGGTAAATTAGGAGGCAATATTGCTTAATGTGAAGGCAAAATAGAGATACAAGTGATAGTCTGTACAAACACCTTGTGCAGAATAGTCTTATCATTGCATTCCATATTAAAATGGCTATACAACAGCTTAAATACATAAAACTACTATGCTTTTATATAGGAGATATATCTAGAGGTGCAAATTTCGACCCATTTAATAGGGTTATGCTTTATCTCTAAAAAGAAGAAAGGGTTGATTACATTTCATTATAAGATGAGCATGTCAAACGGGTCGAAAATTAGACCATTGTGTTTATAACTCACTCGTAAACATCTTTGAAATGCTAACTGTTTTATTTGTGACCTCTATTTATTATATGAACGCCATCCAACATGCACATGTTGCAAATGCAGATTCCATAACTGAGGCTGGTAATTATGAACAAGCATGTTATGAGCATGACATCTGAAATTATACCGCACAACTAATAAGAGGGAGATTTTCAGTATAAAGATATGGTATTTTGGGAAGCAGTTAAAATAGACATAAAAATAAAAAGGGACTTTTAGTATAAAGACAGGGCAATTGGGAAGCAGTTGAGCATGCTTTTCTGTACTCTCAAAGATTACATGGGTGTTTGACTTCCTCAAAAGCTTTAGTTGTGCTGCAATATGACAATACCAAGATGCAAACCGATAGTGAAGAGTGCTACAAATACTTCTTATCTTATTGAAAAAATGCCCGCCTGCTCTAACGGTTTTAAATTTACTGTGCTTTCAGTGTTTTCTGAACCACCTAGAGAGTGGTATCTAAAAAATACATTTGAGTGTATACGCTACACCAATAATATAAGTATGATGCATACCATGTCCTGATGTACATTCTAAGGCATGTTCTCTTACAAAACACACGCTTCCAAGTTTCATCAGGGGTAAACGCGTGGGTTGTGTGACAGATACTAGTTTTTATTGGAGTCAAAGCGGGCCAGCTTGGGGGTTGACCACACATTCTTAACACTTTGTAAAAAATTTGATGTGTTTAACATGATTACATAAGCCATATTATTGCGTATTGCAAAACTATTGTAACTTTGACCCGTTTGACATTTTCAACCCACAACACCTGTTACCTTTTTTGCTAAATCTTTTAGCTTAACTTGATTGAACCTTGAACATAAAATATAACCCAAATAGACACATTTGTAGGTAAATGGGTCAGAATTGCAACCTCTGTTTTATCTTCTTGTGAAGAGCATATCACCAAAAACTGTCTTTAGGAATCTTCTAAGCAGAAGCAAATGCTTTTAAGAAATATCATAAAAATTTAAAACGTCTCATGCTCTGAGCTATTTAGAATTCAAAGCAAACTACTGTTTTTACCACTTAAAAACAAGCAGAAACATTTGATGATTAACAGACAAGAAGGCCAAGCTATTAATAATAATAAACTATCGGAAGGAGACCGTAAGTAAGTAAGTAACTCCCAATACCGTCTTCCACGGGTTATGGGTCCCAATACCGTCTTCCACGGTGTATGAGGGAGGTTGAGATGTAGACAGCCCTACCCCTACCAAAGGTAGAGAGGCTGCTTCCGGTTCTACCAAAGGTAGAAAAGGACCTCCGGCCTTGCAAGGGGTAGGGATCGAACCCTTGACCTCTGTCTCCAGGGACAAGGATGTTAACTACCTGATCCAAGCCTTGCTCACATCGGAAGGAGACCGTAATTAACATATTAACATGATTATATATAAAGGTCCACCTTACCTTTCCGACTTCTTCACTCAAGCATTGCCTAACTACAGTTGCCTGCTGTATTAGCCTTTCTAGTTCCGAATGACCAGGCATGTTTGTACCAGCTGAAAGTAGCATGAAACACACGGTTTATGTCAGAGAAAAAGATAAAAATGTAGCATCAAAACAAAATAAACAACTATATCCACAAGATGCGTAATAGAACAAGATCTACAAAGAAAGCACACCCAGAATTGCTCTGTTCAAGGTGTCTGCAACATGCTGTCGGTAATCAGCGCTAAGTAGATGAAACATAGGTGATTTTTCAGGTTCCTCGTAAGCTAGTAGGGCCATAAAATCCTGCATGAAAGTTAGTTTGATTGATCAAAATCCTGAAAATAATGATATGAGAGAAACAAAAAAAAATGATTTACATTGTACAAAAACATACTTCGAGCTTCTCAACATATTTTTTCACCTTCCCAAAAGGTGTCAACCTTTCCTGAGCGAAACTCAGAGCTTCTGTGCTGTCACGAGTTATGAACATTAAATATAAGAATACATAAAGCTCCAGATATCTGTTCAGTTTAATCATTGTGCTCACCATTTCTTTAAGCAGATAAGTTCAACAAAATGAAGGCTCAAAAGGTCAAAAAGTAGGTCCTGGTTATTTTCGAGTAAGTCAGGTGACATTTGTTCTGTAAAACGAATAGCATCCAACGCATTGCCCTCTAGTGCACAGTGTACAATTCCTGAGAAGGTCATATTATAGAGTCTCATAAGAGGCCCATAAAATTACATTAAACCAAAAAAGTATACAACTATATGTAAATTTTACCTTTTCTTTTCTCCATTTCCTCCAGTTGAGCAGCAGTAATCTTCAGATCAGCAGAAACAGCAAGGGATTCCACAGTGTCTTTGAAGCAACCATGTATGAGATAGTATAAGATGATTTTGTGGCTGTCATCACTATTGATTTTCTGCCAAGTTCATCAGAAAGTTGAAGCGTTAGTTAGAATTTTTCTATATAAAAATACATTAGCATTTAGAATCAAATATGAGCTTCCTAGATGGTCATCATAAGCATGATATGACACTAATCATAATAAAGAAAAGTGTTGTGTTTTTAGGGTTAGAAATGCACTTCATACTTTCATAGCCCTTCGTAATAAAAATAATATAGAATCCTAAATGAACTTCTAAAAGGTGCAGTATCTACAATCGGAGTTCCAAAACTGAAAATAGTTGAGAAGACATTCACTGCTTGCTGGACATACACCCAGGTGTGAAGAAAGTGCCATGCTATTACATCTTCTTAAAGCAGCAAAAAAGTTAAGAAGGTAATGTATAGCCTCCATTAAAGAATTAACAGCATGTGTGAGATGCCTTTAGCCAAATTTGATCACAGCCAGAGTCAAATATATATATATATATATATATACATATATATATATACTTATTATATATATTATATATTATATTATATAAACATATATATATATATATATATATATATATATATATATATATACATATATATATATATATGTGTGTACATATATATATATATGTGTACATATATATATATATGGGGTCACGGTTCCAAGCTCTGAGTGTATGTATGTATGTATATATATGTATGTATGGATGTATATGTATGTATGTATGTATATGTGTATATATATATATATATATATATATTATACTATATATATTATATATATATATTATATATAACTCATTCACTGAGAGACCTTAGACTAGAAAAAACTCTGCTAGAGACCCCATATATAAGAACTTTGAGACACCAGGCGAATTGTCTACAATGATGAGCCAGGGAGGTTAAAACAGAAATCGTAGATTTTAGTCACACAAACACAATTCGAAGCAAAACGCAATATATTAAACATTATAATTACATCTTCCTGAGCTAAAATGTACGTAATGAGGGTGAAGACTTGGTTTGATTTTTAGCTTAACACATCTATCTGAATACGTTATCATGCCCTCTATACCATTATTATAAAAATGGGTTGATGAAGAACTCCGGACATCCCTTTCCACAAAGAGGGCAAGGTCCACTACAAAATACGTTTCTCACAAATCCATGCAATAATCAAAAGCCTTTCGACGTCAAAATCTTGATATAACATAACTCTATGACTAAACTGCAATGCATAAGATAATAACAAGCTCCGTAACTATCTTCTATTCCAAAAGATCAAGCAAGCAGGGATAACCACTTTATACGTCTGAACCGAGAAAAAAGCTCTTGCACTTGGAGAGGTGCAGTTGTGTCAAACACAGAGCCACACCAAAATTGGAGCAACACTTTCAGTTGTTACAATTACGGAAACACATTAAGCAATCCTGAAATATATTCATGTATCTGTATTACTTCTAAAAGGTAATGCATCTGTCATTATAGATTATACCATCTGCTACTCATTCAATCTCTTAGTTAACAGCAATAAAGCATAACTGTCCTTCAGCAAACTTGTTCAAAGTAGACAATTTCTTTTCTTAAGATAATTCCGTAACTCTTTGGATTTATTTTATACATTCCAAATAACTCAAATCAACAAAACTACTATTTGGCCATGGGGAAAAGATAGAAGGATGGTCCATCCGTTGCAAACTGCAATTACTTCGCGATGTGAATTATTGTCTATTTAGTGTAAATTGTTGATGTCCACAGGACCTCAAGAGTACATACATCTTAATCTCTAACTAGTATTTTCATCAGACAGCACACTCAAACGTTGAAATCAAGGCTGTAAAATTCTCTAAAATGGCTCCCGGATTCTCAAAAGCGCACATGAGTAACTAATTTAAATGTTGTAACTCCCATTTTTGCATCACTCTCACTTGTAGCACTCACAAAATCATCAAGCGACAGAAGAATCAACTATCGAGGATTGGTATTAGACCTCAAAAACCAAGAATTAGTCCTACTAATGTTATCACTAGAATGGGTCCCTAACACCTATGCCTGTCCCACAAATTATCATATCATCTATTCTCGAAAACACATGCATTCTACTAGGTTCTCTATCTAAAGCAAACCTAGCTAAGTTCTCTGATTCTAAATTCCTCCAAAAAAGTTTTAAGTGTTTTCCAATGCAAATTGAAGTCAAGAAAATAACAACAATTTCAGTTTGGTTTTAAAGGATTATACTATCAATTTTAGAATTTACAAAACTTAGAAAACCAAAAACTACACAAAATCATCAACAAAATTATCATCCACTAAGTACTCTTCTTGAAAATCATGCAGCATACTTCACTAACTAATCAGCAAGGAGAATCGAGACAGAATCAAAAGGCATATTTGGTTAAGTAGCCCTAGACAATGATTATCATTTCTATGTACTCACGGTCAGCGAGATGCCGAGATATAAAAGGCGTTCTATTCAAACGCATGCATTCTCACAGATTCTCGATATAACGCTATCCTTGCTAGCTTCTCTGAATCTAAATTCCTCCAAGACCACTTCAAATTCAACAACAAAACTAGAAACCCTAAATAAACAAAACTTATACCATTTCATCCATTTATTCACTCATTAAACAACGCATAAACACATAAAATATCAAAATCTTAATATAACGCAACTCTATGAATAAACAGCAATGCATAAGATAATAACAAGCTCCGTAACTATCTTCTATTCCAAAAGATCAAGCAAGCAGGGATAACCACTTTATACGTCAGAACTGAGAAAAAAGCTCGTACACTTGGGGTGCAGTTGTGTCAAACACAGTGCCACACCAAAATTGGAGCAACCCCTTTCAGTTGTTATAATTACGAAAAGACATTAAGCAATTCTGTAATATTACAGATTCTATCATTTGTTACTCATTCAATCTCTTAGTTAACAGCAATAATGCCTCAGTTTCTTTAGTAACATGTTCAAAAGTTGGAGAAAACATGTTCATTTCTTAAACATAATTCTGGAACTCTTCGAAACAATTTTAAACTTTCCAAAGTACTTAAATTAAAAAAAAAACAATCTGGTGTATGACGAACAAAGAGGTTACTAGTTAAGACTACCCTTTTGCATGGGAAAAAAATAGAACAGATGGTCATCCGCCGCAAACTAAAGTTTATTTCGCGAATGTAGAGTTATTGACAATTCAGTCTCAAATACGCCCCTAAAGTAGCATACAATCCTTAATCTATGCAATTTTGTTACGGTATAACACACATAAATGTTAAAATACATGCTATAACATCTCTAAAAACACCAACCAAATTCTCAAGAGCACGCATGAGTGATCAATCCCAATGTTTCAACCCCTAATTTTAGGTGTCCCTAGTTTCTGAAAGACTGCAAGATGATTCATGGAAGTAGAAGATAATCTCACTTGTAGCAATCAAAAAAGCATCAAAAGCTCGATAGTTGATTCTTCTATGTCCTAATACTGGTATCACTCGAATGGGTCCCTAACACCCATGATTGTCCACGAATAACGGTGTCGTCTATTCTTGAATTAAAACCATCATTACTAGAAGTAGTCTAGATTATTTAGCTTGTTCACCACAGAATCAAGACAAAAGCATATTAATTAAGTAGCCTTAGTCGTGTTTAATCTTTTTATGCAAAGTAAAGATGATAAAATACGCCTATTCAAACACGCATTCTCATAGATTCTCTATCAAAAGCAAACTTAACTAACTTCTCCAATTCTAAATTCCTCCAAAACAGCTTGTCGAGAAAATCACAATAACAACTTTTTTTTTTGGGTAAAGGGTTACCCCGGTAAAATATATTAATCACAGACAAAGTTAAGTACAATGGAATGTGGCTAAGATACCACATTAACCTCAAGCAAACGCTTGAACAACCACTAAATTGCTAGTGACATGCCACATAACAACAACAAATAAAAACAATTACCCTAGAAAACTAACAACAATACAAAATCACCAGCAAAATCATTACCATTCACTGATTACTCTTCTTGAATATCACGCAAGATACTTCCTAATTAATCGAGACAAAATCAAATAGGCGTATTTGGTTAAGTAGCCCTAGACGCCGATTATCATTTCTTTACTTATAGTAAACGAGACATAAAACACGTCTATTCAAAGTTCAAACACATGCATTCTCACATTTTCTACCTGCCGTCTATCTAAATTCCTCCAAAAACACTAAAGTCGATAAAATCACTAAAACAACTCCACTCCATTTTCAAATAACTATACTATCAATCTTGAATATTAAGTTTTCTTACTAAACAACAACAAAATTACAAGCCCTAAAAAACAAAAACAAAATCATAAAATAAGAAAATTACAAACCCTAGAAAATAAAATTGATCAAGAAAACAGTAAAATGAATCACAAACACATGCAATTAAGAAATAAAGAATGAAAAGATGAATGAAAATTAAGTACATAAACTCACGATTTGTTCGTATTGTCTTGGATCGGTATCCATTGTTGAACGGCTTTGTGTTTTTCTGTTATTAGCTCACAATTAAATCGTTAGTTTGTTATGTTTCGGGGAAATTAAATTTTTTTATGGATGGATGTGTCTGAAATTTTATTACTTGTATTGCTTTTCCATATGTAAATAATGTTGCTTCTCAATTTGATCTTGTTTTTTAAAATGAAATCCTTTTTTGCTGAATAGGACTAGCGCGTACTCTATAGTTAAAGGCCCGGACATCAACAAAATAACAACGACCAACGGATTCACCCGAGAAAAAGGAGAGGAAAATGATCATGTTCGTCTCGGTTCACTCGTTTTTGTCGATTCTGACTGGTCTTCACCAACGATTTTTATTCGGTTCCCGGTTGGTTCGGTCTTGTTTTCAAAACCATACCATTTTAAGAGTATTAGGACTGTAAACTGAACGTTCAGTGAACATTTCATGAACCGTTTGGTAAAAAGTTCGTTCACGTGCGTTTATTTATTAAATGAATGAACATGAACATTATTTTACGTTCGTTTAGTTAAATGAACGAACATGAACACAAGTCGCGTTCGTTCGTTTATGTTCGTGAACGCCTGATTAGGTGTTTATTAACGTTCGTTTATGTTCATTAATATGTTTATGTTCGTATATCATATCTTTTAATTGTATATTTTTAAATCTGGTATGTTTAAATAAAACAACACTTATAAAACATAATATTATGCATAATTTGATAATATTTTATGTTTTTTTACGTTTATTTATGTTCAATCGTTTATGTTCGTTTAGTTTTTTAATGAACGAACATGAACAACTCATTTTCTTAATAAACGAACATGAACAAGAAAATTCGTCCGTTTAAGCGTTCGTGTCCGTTTATTTGTCTGGTTAAAATTAAGTGAATGAACATGAACAAGGCTTCGTTCGTGTTCGTCCGGTTTGTTTACAGCCCTAAAGAGTATCTTAAAAATAATATGTATTTTTTTCATTTTAGTGTAGTAGTT
The DNA here is from genome assembly GCA_026074375.1 of Tanacetum coccineum. Lineage (NCBI taxonomy): Eukaryota > Viridiplantae > Streptophyta > Magnoliopsida > Asterales > Asteraceae > Tanacetum > Tanacetum coccineum. The sequence continues at coordinate 97,656 of BQNB010001290.1, read as the reverse complement.
TGTACAATATGTATTTTTTTTCATTTTAAAGGTGTTTTAAAATAAAATTAATTAAAAAAGTTGAAAAGTTAATAGATAAATGTGTTGGTAGATTGTGTTTAATAGGTCTATACTTTTTGCTTTATTTGTTGTAATGCATAATTTTTTTATGTCTTATTCAATAAATGCAAGAAATGTGATCCTATGTTAATGTAATGAGGTATTAGGCGGTCGCATGTTATTGCGAAGCCTAATATCCGATATTTTTTGCTTGGAGATTTTAGAATGATTGTCTTGTTATGAACATTCGCACTTTAAAATTAACATTAGTAATTACATGCAAGACTTTTCATGAAAGTTAAAGAAACTTATTCACACTGTAAACAGATCAATTTATATCTCGACCCCAAATAATTTTCTAATAAAAAGGTTTCAAATAACAACGATCCTTTTATTGTGTTATTCATAGATACAGTTTAAGTTAAAAAGAAACAATAAATGAAACTAACCCGAGTCCTAAGAATTTGAAAGTTTAATTATTACAATCTTTTGCTAAGACAAAACTAACAAATACCGAAAATGATTACTGACTTCATAACCAAAAAGAAAAGAAAAGATGCATAAGCATAACGACAAAACATTTCACCCTAATCTTTAAAACCGTGATCTTAGTTGCATTTTCCAACTCATGAGTTCTATGACATCTCAGAAGCAACAAATTCATATCTGAAAGCAATCACACATCTACACCCCATATTTTCCCCTCCCAATCCTTATCACCTTTTTTATCTAAGTCCAAAATTATGTCCTCGTAATAAACTTTGTAACCTAAATCCTCCTTCAAGCACCATTCAGAACCATCATATCTATTTCTTTCCCCCTCTTCACTTCAACGTTTACTTGATAGTCTAATATGAAAGACAACAATATATTAATAATTGAACCAAGAATAATAATGCATACTGCTAAAGGCAAGACAACTATTCTATAAATTATATTAACAAAAACATTTTATCAAGTATTCAGATCACTGTAACAACATAGACTAATGGTTGATATAAGAATATTTCAGTGGCGAGCTTCAGGATTATAAAGGCAATCGTTAAATTTTGCGATTCAAAAGGTAGTAAATCAAATAGGAAAAATGAAGTAAATATCTACATCAATTGACATCCAATATGGACCACCCTAAGCATGCAAGGAAAAAAACACAGAAAAACTATGTCGGGATAAATTATTAGTTGCATATCAGAAAAACCAGATAATAATTAAAGAAGTGGCCCTCTTAACAATTCAACCTTCAATAAGTCATGATCAACGAGATTATTAAAAAGCCCATTTACTTTGTGGATTTTCCTGTTGCCAAATATAGTCAGCTGAGATCAAAAATGGGCGCATCTATCCATTCACCTCATGCTGCAAAACAACAAAATTGAAATATCATACTTAAAAAACGACACATACATCGTCAGTTAATGCAACAAAGATATGACCATCACATACCGAACCAATAAGCATTTTATAAAAAATAGCAGTATCAGTAGGTGGGGTAGATCAGAAAACAAACCAATGTTATGACGTACAATTCACATCTTTCATGTAAACATTAGGAATTTAACGTGACTTCTTTTTGCGATTCTTAAACACATGATATCCATTTGAGGCAGTTATATAGAAGCATACCTGAGACATAATCAAATACGTATTTAGATCATGCATGATAGGTGAAATGAGTGTATTAACATTGGGGTAAGGAGATTGGCAGAAATCAATACGAAGCTTTTCAATTAAGCATGTATAGCAACACTTACTTTGCTAAAAAAATTGTGCACCACAGTCTTGCCAAGAAAAAAATTCTTTTTGCAAACATAACCCAAAACATTTATATCAATTTCTCCCATCGTCATCACTGATATGTGAGAAATCACATATCTGTTTTGTACCAAAAATGACCCTAAAAAGATGAAAATGTGCAAAATTATGCTTGTATATATGTATTTTGTCTTTTGTGAATGTGTAGGTATGGATATTACAAGAATCACAAGAAAAGAGCCAAAACCGGACAAAAACGAACACGAGACGGAATGAGTACACAAGAGCTGGGTGTTTATCAAGTTTAAGTCAACAAAAGTCAACCATGGTCAACCTTGGTCAACTCATGAAAGACAAAACCCTTGAAATTACCAAAATACCATTAATGTTAAATCATTTTCAACAAAAATCCCAAAACCCATTACACCGTTAGTCCTTTGTTACTTAGGGACTAACGGTCGTTAAGTGTAATATTAACCCATGCCATAAAACTTTTAACTGAGCCCAAAATATTTTACCAAGCCCAAAAGCCCTTTAATTTATAAACACAGCCCAAGTCAACACCTCCTTTAAACGGGTCAAACAACGAAATAAGAAAAGAAAAGGAGCGGGAGAACAGTTTACTGTTCACCCTCCTTCCCCAACTTTACCCTGCATCCAAATTACCCTCTTTAAATGAAAGTTAATTCTTCTAGAAGATTAGTCTGACACATCTAACTAATAATTGACACACTGGCAATCCTAACAAATCTGATTGGAGGAGGTGACGTGCACTCAAATCAAGGGACGAGATCATTGGATTCAGAGTTGGTTATGAATGGATGGCTAAGATTAGAAGCAAGGGGAGCGTCTAAGAGCCTATGTTTATTTATGTTGGATGGGGAATTGATATGGAGTTTATGATATAGGGTAGAAGTTAAAGTGGTAGTTTTTAATATTTCTGTATATTATAAAAATTGACTAAAGAAAGCGATAATTTATAGATAACCTTACTATAGTTGTCGCTGTTCATCAATCTGTTTTGAATTTTTCATTTTTTTTACACATTTTTAGAACATGTTACCTCTGCAGACCTTGAGATTTGAAGTGTAGGGGGCCATGAGAGCAAACTCAGTTGGTTTCAGCTTGAGCCTAGATAACTCCATCATATCCCAGCCCATCTTGACAATCATAGCTGTCCCCTAAACAACCAATGCATCAGAGGTCTCCACTGGTACAGTCCTTCTGGTGTTGTCCCTGCTCTTATACCCTGCATCTCCATTCTTGTTTCCTTGATTTCTTGGTGCTCTACATTCCCTTGCAAAATGGACCCTTCAATTGACATTAAAGCATTCAACCTAAGTTTTATCAAACCTAACAGTGTTTCTTTGTCCATTACAAAGATAACTTTCTTCCAGTCTTCTATATAAATTTGCTTAACCCTTATAAGAGCATGACACTGCCATTTAGAGGTCCATTTCCCCTTCCCAAATCATCATGATCAATCTCTCTAGGTCTTCATCATCTAGTTGTGGACTATTTGACTGATTAGCAAAGAATGAGAATATTAGATCATCAGTATATGATGATGAAGAGGCTTGTCCCTGAGAATTATGGCTTGATGCAGTAGAAACACTATTAGTAGTATTAACTTCATTACTGCTGCTAGTGTCTTCTGCAGAGAGAAAGGCCACATTCTGAGAGTTTGAAGATGATTCAGAGGAACCTTTGATATCAGCTTCAAACACTTTTAGGTTATTGTATAGATCATTAATATCCAAATCATCTATACCATCTTTGTTCCTCATAATCAAGGCTACATTGTTCCATGTTGAAGGTAGAGCTCTTAAAAATTTCTGATTTGCATCTTCATTAGGAACAACTGCACCATGAACTTCTAGAAGGCTGATAAGTTTTTGAAACCTATCATATGCTTTATCTAAGCCTTTTGTTTCAGATACAGAAAAAAATTTAAATTGTTGCTTCAAAACAGTCTTATGCATCTTCTTAGATTCAACATTGCCACCAAATCTACTCTTGATAGCAGCCCACGGAGACTTTTCATCCTTTATTCCATGGAACCTCAGTTGATACTCATCAGGAATAGCCAAAAGCAAAATGCTTTTAGCTTTTCTTTCTCTTTGTCTTTGTAATAGTGCTTGAGCAGTCTTTGGAGGTACTTCAGTTTTAATACCTTTTTCATCAGTTGTTACTTGTATAGGACCATCACCATTCAAGATCACTTGCCACAAACTATAATCTGTGTTAGTGAGATACTGCTCCATCCTCATACTCCAAAGGGTATATTCACCCTTCTTGGTGATAAGAAGTTTTACAGTAGACACCATTTGAGGAGATTCTACAGGTGCTATTTGTGTTGCAGGTTCTTCACCAGACATTGTGTATTATAGGAATAGATCTAGATCTGATAAAGTTCTTCTTATTCAGAGTTTCTTCACAAGCTCTGATACCACTTGTGAAGTCCTAATGAAACAGATCTTCTTTAGCCTGTTAAAGCTTAGTTAACTTGGATAAATCCAAACTAACTATATGAGAAACTATGATTGTGAATACTACAAGTTATGCGGAATCTAACTTGCAATACTAAAAAGAACAATGAATACTAAACTTGAATATATTGATTGCAAATATTCTGCCTAGGTTACAGAATAGCTAACTATAAATTGATATGTGTTTGCTGTGAAAATTAATATCTCTAACTATGCCGTAGGGTTCCTTTTATACACTAAGGAAACCCTAATGGGCTTATAAAACGCGTCAAGTGATCATGCATATCTATTCCTAATATAACTCATGCATATCACTTTAGCAATACTAACTATAATACTAACAGTACAAAATATTAACTAACAATACTAACTGAACTGGCAGTACTAACATTTGTACTGGCAGCACTAACTATTATAACTAGCAGCACTAATGTCTTAGAATATTTTCTAAGTTCTTCAATAACAGCATCAAGTTGAACCAGCAGTACTAAATTCCAAAGCTAGCAGTATTAAATTAAATCAGCAGTACTAAGTTGTAGAAGTCCATAATTCCTAACACTTTCCTAGTGATTTTGAAAAATCACGTGGCATATAAGCCCAAAATAAGCCAAGAACTAGCTTAAAAATAAGCCCAAATAAGCTATACATGCTACTATAAAAAATAAGCTATCTAGCAACATATATTATTCAACCATCACGACCACAATATCAAAAATACAAAAACTCCTCTTTTCCTTTTTAAATCCAACGAACCAAACACAACCTTTTATTCGTTTCGTTTCCAAAAATCGATTTTCACACCGATCAACTTGTACAACTAACATCTATGCATCAAAATAAACCCAAAAGGACAAACGAAATTTAAATTTGAAAACTTACAAGAAAATCTTCAAAAATATAGATTTCCGGACAACCCAAACGTTGTTTAAATGAATACCCAAATACTCATATCAACCCGGAATATCACGATCTCGATTAAAGTTGGAAAATTTATGTGTTTTTGTTGGTGGCTTAGGTCGGACGCACCATGTGTGTGTTTATTTTTTTTGAAATGAAATGGAATGAATGGAAACTTTCTAGTGAATGGAATATAAGTGTTTTTTTTGAAATGAAAATAAATGAGTGGAAATGTCTAGTGAAAGCATATAAGTGTACATCCTTGGGACATATTAGCTAAAATTAAGCCTCCTTGTCCCCTTAAGCTTACATGACCGGTTATGGCATCCTATGGGGTGTCGGGTCTTTCTTTTCGTGTTGGGATCACTTAAATACTCGTAAAACTTGATTGTAAATTTTTTTCCAAAGTTAATTGGCATTTTTATTCACCTTAAAAATACTTTTTCGATAACCTAGAGTATTTACATGACATATTTACACTTTAAACCCTTCAAAATTCATTTGGACATTAACGGACGTGTTAGGACTCGTTTTCCGGCATTTCTCAAAATTCACGGGTCAAACCACCCGGAATACAAATAACATAATAATAACCTCTAAAAAGGAATATTATTCACAAATAACCATAAATTACCACAATTCTCAACAAAATCACCACCGTCAACACGGTATAAAATTTGAATAAACTAACAAATGTCAAATAGTCAAATGACTATAAATAAAATATTCAGAACACAAAAAGGGCAAGTGTTACATTCTACCCCCCCTTAAAAGAATTTCGACCCCAAAATTTCAACCACGTAAATTTAGGACCATGTTTCGAATTCCACCGAACCTTGACGATGGCAATCCTACTACGCTCCAGCTTCTTAAACACTCTTTCCAAAATTTTCACAGGCTCTTCCACAAAATTCAACTTATCATCAACTCGAATCTCATCCAAAGGTACTTGCAGTGTTGGATCAGCCAAACACTTCTTAAGGTTCGACACGTGGAACATGTCATGAACACCATTCAATTCCTCAAGTAAGTCTAATCGATAGGCCACATAACCTACCTTCTCAATGATCTCAAAAGGTCCAACAAATCTAGGTGCTAGTTTCCCTTTCTTTCTAAAGCGTACCACACCTTTCCAAGGTGACACTTTGAGCAGGACATAGTCACCTACACTAAACTCTCGAGGCTTCCTCCTCTTATTAGCATAACTTTTTTGATGATCACGCACAGCCTTAAGTCTATCCTTAATCTGCGAGATCTTTTCACTAGTCTCTTGCACTAACTCAGGTCCTATTAACTGACCTTCTCCAACTTTAACCCACATAATTTGCGAACGACACTTTCTACCATACATCGCCTCAAACGGAGCACATCTCACACTAGAATGATAACTATTGATATACAAAAACTTGACCAACGGAATATGAACATCCCAACTTCCTCTGAAGTCCAAGACGCACGCTCTAAGCATGTCTTCCAAAGTCTGAATAGTACCCTCACTCTGACCATCGGTCAGAGGGTGATAAGCCGTACTCATGTCTAAACGAGTTCTTAATACCTTTTGCACTGACTGCCAAAACCTTGATGTGAAACGACTATCACGATCTGAAATGATCGAGATCGGCACACCATGTCTAGCAACTATCTCATTCAAATACAATCTAGCCAATCTATCTATCTTATAATCCTTACACATAGGTAGAAAATGAGTAGACTTAGTCAACCGGTCTACAATGACCTAGATTGTGTCATGCCCACTACTAGTCCTAGGTAACTTTGTCACAAAATCCATAGCTATTCCTTTTTATTTCCATACTAGGATCTCAGGTTGTTGGAGCAAGCCAGATGGCCTTTGATGCTCAGCCTTAACCTTAAAACAAGTCAAACATTTACTAACATACTTAGCAATGTCCTTTAATTTTTCATTCCAGACCACCAATACCTATCTCTCAAATCGTAATACATCTTATCAGCTCCTGGGTATACAGAGTACTTCGACTTATGGGCTTCATCCATTATCAGGGTTCTCACCTCACCCTTTAAAGGTACCCATATTCGATCCAGGTAGTATAAAGTCCCATCACTTCTTGGTTCTATCATCTCATCCAAACCTTTCTGCAATCCTACAGACTCATCCACAGCCTCCTTCTAAGCCATCAGTATCGATAATCCTTGATACTCGATTGAAGTATCATATTCATAGCTTTAACTCTCTTGGGCTTTACTTTTTCCTTCCTACTTAGGGCATCAGCCACCACATTTGCCTTACCAGGATGGTAGCAAATCTCACAGTCATAATCACTAAACAAATCTATCCAGCGACGCTGTCTCATATTAAACTCTTTCTGACTAAAGATATGCTGAAAACTCTTATGATCTGTATAGATGACACTCTTTTTACCATACAGATAATGTCTCCAGACCTTAAGTGCAAACACGACTGTACCCAACTCTAAATCATGGGTCATATAATTCTTCTCATGAATTTTCAATTGCCTAAACGCATAGGCTATCACCATATCTCTTTACATTAATACACAGCCTAGTCCTATCCCGGACGCATCACAATATACCACAAAGTCTTCTGGCCCATCAGGGAGAGCTAGAACAGGCGTGTTACACAACTTATCCTTCAAGGTTTGAAATGTCAGTTCTTGTTCCTCACCCCAATCGAAAGTCTTACACTTCTGAGTCAAGATAGTAAGAGACTTAGCTATCTTAAAAAAGTTCTCAATGAACCTACGGTAATATCCAGCCAATCCTAAGAACGAACGAACCTTAGTCTGAGTTCTAGGGGCTTTCTAATTCTTAACAGCTTCAATCTTACTAGGGTCTACATGAATCCCATTACCATTTATCACATGTCCAAGAAACTGTACTTCTCTTAGCCAGAATTCACACTTAGAAAACTTAGCATACAGTTTCTCCTTCTTGAGCAGTTCCAAGACTAACCTTAAGTGTTCTACATGCTCCTCCTAAGTCTTAGAGTAGATTAAGATATCGTCTATAAACACTATCACAAACTTATCAAGATAAGTCCTACAAACTCTATTCATCAAGTCTATGAATACCACCGGTGCGTTAGTCAGACCAAAGGGCATTACTGTAAACTCGAAATGTCAATAACGAGTTCTAAACGCAGTCTTTGGAATGTCATCCTCATGCACTCTCAACTGATGGTATCCAGACCTAAGATCTATCTTTGAGAAAAACCGTGACCCTTTCAGTTGGTCAAATAGATCATCAATCCTAGAAAGCGGATAACGATTCTTTACTGTCAACTTGTTCAATTCCCTATAATCAATGCACATCCTAAAAGAACTATCTTTTTTCTTAACAAACAACACCAGCGCTCCCCAAGGCGATAAACTTGGTCAAATGAAACCTTTGTCTTGGAGTTCCTTGAGTTGTCCTGACAACTCCTCTAATTCAGAAGGTGCCAAACGATAGGGGGACTTGGCTACCAACGTTGCTTCAGGAATTAAATCAATTCGAAACTGAATATCCTAAATAGGCGGCAATCTAGATAGGTCATCTGGGAATACCTCAGGAAATTCTCTCACTACTATCTCTTCTTATTCCTTCTCTTTAGCCTTAGCACTCTTTAGTTGCCTTGTCTTTTCTTTCGGTTTCTCTCCTAATACTCTAAGCACCTTGCCATCCAGTAGTGGTATCCTCACTACTTTCTCATGACAAATTATTTCAGCTTTATGATTAGACAACCAATCCATACCGATTATCCCATCAAAACTCCTAAGCCCAAAAGGTATCAAATTGATGTCAAAGACATAACCCTCGATTTTTAGTTTGCATCCCTAAATAATCTTATCAATCTCTACTAGCTGCCCGCTAGCTATCTCAATCTCATATCTAAAACCTAATTCGCTGGGCTCTATGCCTAACAGAGGTATAAAAGTAGTGGAAACAAAACTATAGTCGGCACCAGAGTCATATAAGGTAGTGGAAAATGATTGTTCAAGGTAAACGTACCGTCATAATTTTCGGATCCTGGCGAGCTTCCTATGCTCCCAACATGAATGCCTTATGCTGACCCTCGTTATTAGTAGCAACTTGGTTTGGATAATTTCCTTCTAGTCCTTGTGCCCTATTCAATCTAGGACAAGCTGAACTGATATGGGCGGTACTACCACACTCATAACATGCCCTAACAGTTGGGTTTCTAGCATTGACAGGATTCACATTCCTCGGTACGCCTCTACAATCCTTTGCCAAATTACCCGGGTGGTTACAGTTGAAGCAAGTGCGACAAGGCCCTCCGGGTGCATGGTAGGAGTTACAGGTGGTACACTTGGGCCAAGTACTCGTATTCTCTCTTCCTACAGGGTTTGCAATAGAAGCAAAAGCATTTCCAGTCCTAGTCCTCTTATTATCATCCCTACCATTTTATCCTTACTAGGTTCCCTCATATTTCCTATTTTCTCCTCTTTCTTAATTGATCCATTCCTAATAGCCTCATTGGTCAGTACACCAGAAATCTGTACAACCTTATGTATAGTCTTTGGCTCCGTTGCTGCCACCATCCCACGGATCTGTGGAGCAAGACCATACACGTACCTCTCAATCTTCCTACTTTCGAGAGTTACTAAGTGTGGAACTAACCTAGCCAACTCATGAAACCTATCAGTATATGCAGCATGGCTAGCCTCGACCATAGCGTGATTTCACAACTCAGTTTCCAATTTTTGCATCTTATGACTAGGACAAAACTCTACTATCATCATAAACTTAAACTCATTCCATGACATACTAACATCAACTTCCCGGCTTAGCTTACGGATCTGAGAGTTTCACCCCGTTAAAGCCTTACCCACAAGTGAACCAGCAGTGTATTTCACTTTTTGGTCAATACTATAACCACTCATAGTGAAAGTGTTTATTTGACATGTCTAGTTTATTTTAAACCGGGTCGAGTTTAATTATAAACTAGATATAATTCTTAAGATTTTATGAAGTTTAAAAGTATATCTATAGAAACCTTGTTGAGTTTCTTTAAAAGAGTAGATCTACTGAAACCTTGTAAAGTTTCATTGTAGAAATAGATAATGTAAAACATATCTAATAAGATCTTATTAATGAAAATTAACAACATCATATTACATATGTGTTTTTTGTTAAAAACTTTATGTAATAGGCGACATTGTTTTATTGTTTAGTCGAAAGACTTCCTTTAAAGTGGTTTTGTATAACGGATCTTACAAAACATTAGCGTTTTAAACAAAAGTATATTATATTCATTTTTTGTTAAGAAACACTATGTGATTAAGCACGTTGTTAATAGTACCAAATTAGTTTCAAACTAATCATGGGACCTCATATTAACATTTGGAATGTCACGAGTGACATCAAAGGATCTGCTCCTGAACCTGTTAAAAGGGAGAACAATACTCGAGTTACGTGTACGGTAGATGCCTTGAAGCATTTAGAAACCTTATGTGTCATAACTATGCGTTATATGGTCTGAGTGACATGAAAACTAAGGCCATGAGGGAATCCGACCTTAGATAATGGTAGGTTAGCACTTCAGTATCATGTCATATATATGGTGATAAGAGTTTGATTTTGGAGAGAACGATTTTGGGCAACTCTACAACTGCTAATATCCAGGTAAAAGGAGATGTGATTCACATCTGGAAAAGAGTCTAAGTTAACCAACGTGTTGTTGGGAAACCTGCATACTTTTAATAGCGTAGATCGAATAATTAACAAGTAAATGAACGTAAAGAAAAACAGATAACATAAGCAGTAAAAGAACGAGGCTCGTGTTGAACACGATTCCCTTAAAACAGATTCGCCGTCTGTTTCCCAGGGTACAACGTCCAAAGCTGTTGTACAGCCGGACCTGACATACTTGCCTGAAATATCACGGAAAACAGAGTGCTTCTGATCGACAAGACTGCTGGAAAACTTGTTAATGGAGCTTTTCTCTCTTGTGTGTTTTTTCTTGTTGTTCTCTTTGGAATAGTTGAGATTGCCATCTATTTATACACATTCACATGCATATGGTGTAATGGTGCAATCAATGTCAATTAATGCCTTAATAATGATTCATTAATTTTCTGTTATAAACCTTTGAGTCAAATAATAACCGCCAATTAAATTGTCAATTAATGACCCATTAATTTACAGTTATAAACCTTTGAAACAAATAATAACAGCCAATTCAATTGTCAATTAAGGACACATTAATTTGCAGTTACCAAACGAGCTCGTAACTGACATTTAACCATTTTCCTCCATTCCAACTTTCCTTCTTTGAGACTCGATATCTCATTCACACTAACTCTGTTTTGGACATATACTGGCTCGACCTGGCCTTACATTTAATAATTATATTTACTAATAATTATCTATGTCCAAAGTTAGTGAAAACACATTTTCCACTAAAATTTTCCAACAATCCCCCACATGAATGGAAATCGGTCGAAAACACTCGAAATTTTCGGTGAAATTTCTGCGGTTGAGTCCTGCATAAGATAGGTAGGTGTGACCCTTTGAACCTTCCCTTGTGAGATGCACTTAGCCTCCTAGATCTGAGTAGACGCGATGTCCTTGAACTCAGCCTCTGTTTATGTAGACGATAATACACACTCACATACGACTCTCTCGGAACTTGTCAAGTCCTCATAGTCGTGCCTATTATGGTCATGAGCACTAGCCTGGTTCTGCAAGAGCTCTTAGGATTGGCGCCCCTCATAATTCCCTTCGAAGAGACCCTACTTCTCTCTCACATGGGTGATTTCATCCTGAATCATTAAAAACATATGTTTTGCGATTTCATTTTGAATCATTATGCTTTATGATTTCATCTTGAATCATTAGAGCCATATGTTTAACCTCTCAACAAGTCACATTTGTTATAAGAATGGACTAGGATGTTACAATTTTAAGTAACACCCCCACAATGACGTGACTTCCCCCACATTTCTATGATTAGGTTGTCCTATTGAATCCAAATCTTGGGATCTCCAGTCAAATGGGTTAGGTTTTCCTTCATAGAAACTCATTCCTTTAAGGGCTTTAGTCACATTCCTTTAGGAGACTCACTAACTAACTCCCTGCTTAAGCCTTTCATAAGCGGATCCACGATATTATCCATTGACTTTACGGCGATGTTTATCCTTTGACGCCAAGCATAGTCAATGAGATAACTCCAGTTGAGAGTATATTGTCTGTATCGAGTTTATGTTCGACGACGATATTTCTGGACTTTCCATTATACATTGTACTTTTAGCTCTTCCATCCGATATTCTGTCTCAATGTATAAACTAATGGCCGTTACCGGTTTAGGCCCACCTTGTATGTCCTCTACAATGAACCGTAGCCATTCCGCCTCACACCGCATTTATCTAGCGGCAATAAATTCTGATTCCATCGTGTGGACTTAGCTATAACAGTTGTGCTTGAAGACTTCCAAGATATACGGCCCCTCCTAGTGTAAACACATATCCACTATCGATCTAGAATCCTTTATGTCGATATCCCAAATTTGCAATCACTGTGTACCCTCGATAACAGGCAGATGTCTGTTCATAATGCAGTCCATAATCACAGACAGAACTCAAAAAATGAAGTACCCTTATTATAGCTTTCCAATGTGCATAACTTGATTGACTCGTATATCTCGTACTTAGCCTACTAACTGCATATGCTAAAGTCAGGTCGGATACCTGTCATCAGTACATTAACATGCAATAATCCTTGAATACACTAATTGGGCAACACCCTAAGTCCTCTATTTTTAGATATATGCATACTGTGTCAATTGAGTTCTACTTTACCGAATCCCACCGCATTATGAGTATTAAGAATTTTGTCCACGTAATGTGCTTGACTTAACACAAAGGTCCATTATGAGTTTCGTAAGACCTTTATTCCAAGGATCTACATCAGCCATAACCATATCCCTTCATGACAAACTTGATATCAACATGTCCTTTAGTGGATCTAATTATCTTAGTCGCTGCTCGCCCACGATAAGCATAATCATCGACATACAAACACAACTTACATATCCAGCATTTGTGTCCTTCACGAAACACACACTTGATCGCATTCATTAATTTGAATCCACTCTCTAACAGTTGTGGACAACTTTGATGGCCAAATGTTGGGAGCTTGCTTAAGCCATACAACGACTTAACAAGTCTAACAAACGCTTTGCCCTCATCGTCCAGTAGCTATGAAGACCCTCAGGTTGGTTCATAGTTAATATTTATTCTCTAAATCCCATTTAGAAAAGCCGTTTTCACATCCATTTGGAAAATTTCCAATTCTAAAGCGCAAATGAGCAATTATCAATCAAATCAGGTTAATTCGCGTAACCGGTCGAATAAGTAATCAAAGTATCAAGACTTCACACGTTGTCTAAACCCTTGATTAACCACTCTTAGCTTATATTTGTCAACGTTACCATCAGCTTTCATCTTCTTCTTTGAAGATCCATTATAGCCTAGTGGTTTTACAACAGGAAGGTAAATCCACGAGCTCCCACGTAATGGTTTGTAAAATAGATTCTATTTTCACTTTGATGCTTCTCCTCCATTGATTGCTCCCTTCCGAGAAGTATCGTTACTCGATAAGAAATTTTGGGTTCATTTTCTACCATAAACGAATAAAATCGGTCCAAAACGATATCCGTATCTTGCCCCTTTTGCTCTTCTTGGTTCTACTCTTCTTCATCGGTTTGATCTTGTCTCTCATCTTGGAGATCATTTATCATCTCTGTCTCTTATCCAGGAGAACTTTTGTCACTATCTAGATGACTCCAGTTCCCTTTGATAAAACAAGGAAATATATTTTCAAAGAAAGAAGCATTCCTAGATTCCATTATTGTAATTCCTTTTGATATCTGGATTTTTGATTCATGTATAATAAAACGATAAAGCAGTGCTATCTTTACATACCAATGAATAGTACAATCCACAGATTTAGGTGCCATCTTTTGGCCTTGGGGAGTTGTCACACACTACCTATAGGCATAAACAGCCCTAACACTCGTAAGTATTGAATGATTGTGTATTTCAGTCCATCCCATAATTCATAAGTGATCACTCTTCTTTTCTTAACGAGGTATCTAATTTAAAAGATAAAGTAGCCGTCAGAATGGCTTCCCCCCACATGTTCCCTGGCTCATGCCAGAACTGATCAACATGGCAGTAACCATTATCTTATCAAGGTACGGTTTTTCCTTTCGGCAATACCGTTTTGCTGAGTGAATAGGAGCCGTGAAACTCCGTGTCTAATTCATGTTTCACAACAAAGCTCGGCAATGAGCCACGTATTCCAACTCCTCTACACTTCGTAACAACCTTGATTTTCTTACAAGTTGAATCTCAACTTCGGTATTGTATAGAACAAACTTGTCTAAGCTATCATCTTACTTTTCAACAAGTAAACATAGCAATCACATGTACATAACATCAATAAACGTGATAAAGGTAATATTGCCACCCCCCCCCTTCGTGGTAGTGATTTCTAATCACATATGTCCGTGTATATCATATTAAGTGGTTCGGAAGATGTTCGCGATTAACCGAATTGAAAGAAGTTCTTGTAAGGTTATGGCTTCACACAGAGTATTTCTACAATTGAATTTAAGAATCAATATGAAAGTGTTGGTAAGCATTAAATTTAATCAAACGACGCATCGAATTAAAATTACATGTCCAAACGACCATGCCACACATTTAGAACGAATCCAATCAAGTAAGCAGAAAGTTCATTTTATTGCAACAGATATCATTCTTGACCACTTCATGACATTAACAATTGATTTTTTAAACATAGCATCACTGCATAAACCCTTACAACAAACTTTGATTCTTAGACAAAACAAACTTAATCAGACACAAAGACTAAACAAAACCAAACTAGTTTTAACAGCCAAACCTCGGACAAGACAAGATCTGCGAATCTCTGTGACATACAAGACATTAGTCAACTTAAGGTCTCTTTTCTCGGATGTCATCTTCAAAATTACCATCTCTTCACCTTGATATCAAGCGAGTATGCAGAGTTTGCCATAAACAGCTTCTGTCCTATGTCAACCGCTCTGAAAGAGTGAAACACACTCTTGTCAGCACACACATGACGAGTTTGCCCCAGTATCAATCCACCAACCCACTGTAGTTAGTACCTACACAGGTTAACTCAGAGATCAAATGGCACACGACGTCAGACACCATCGCCAATCATGTCCACATGGTCCTCATCTACCTATTTGCCTGACGTGGATTCACACCCGCTTGGGCATCATGCAATTACAGCACGGTGACCCTGGTTGGTCCACAGTGATAAGCAAGTCCCCCTGGAAACTTCTGTTTTACAATCCCAGCTTTAGGATCAAGGATACTCAGACTTCCCTTTGCCCTCTTTGTCATTCCTCTTTTTGTCTTTCTTATTCCCTATGAATTAAACCTTTGAAGATGACCCAGCATCTCAACCATATATAAGCTTGGCAAATCAGGTGTATAAGAGTCTTTTGAGCCAGCTTGTTGTCCTCTTCAATACGAAAAACGAACAACCAAGTCTTCAAACACTCATCTCCTTCGCTTATGCTTCAAGTAGTTTTTTAAATTCTACCCACTTGGAGTGTAACTTTTCAAATAGCAGCAACATGAAAAGTTTCACTCAAAGTCCAATTCCCAAGTCACATTAAAATATCGTGCAGTAAAAACTTGCAGATCTTGAACCTTACTGACCACACACTGAATCAACCCATCATGTAAGATCCAAAAACCTGAGCACCACGAATTTCTTTGTACCGAGCATCTTCCTGTCCCTGTACTTCGTTCCAATGACCCCATAATTCTTTGGCAGTCCGTAGGTACCTTGCAGTACACATTATCATAAGATCTATCAAACCATTCAGAACATAATTGTAGACACAAAAAGTCTGAATGTATCCATGCTTCCACAGCTTGCACAGCCTGTCATTAGAGGATTGACCTTCGACAGGAGTTCAACCAGAGGTGCAGTTTTCTTCAAGACCCGCGCAAGGCATAAGGTGTGAGATAGAAGAACATCTTCTTTTGCCACCTCGTTAAAATTCAGACCATTGAAATTTTCTGTTTTTTCCCAGCATGATAAGCGCGTACTCAACTGAAACGCACGCGATAGTAACCGGCGCACCGGTCGTG
This sequence comes from Tanacetum coccineum, assembly GCA_026074375.1. NCBI lineage: Eukaryota > Viridiplantae > Streptophyta > Magnoliopsida > Asterales > Asteraceae > Tanacetum > Tanacetum coccineum. The sequence goes on along the minus strand of BQNB010001290.1, from coordinate 81,322 downwards.
TTCACAACAGTTGGAGATTTTGAGTGTTAGTCATTCTGAAATAATAAACACAAACAGTTTAAACAAACTGTAAATCACTCAGGTATTGCGCTTGTACAGGATCTGCTTCAAAGAACTCAGTCTGGTTTCAATGAATAAAATAGACCAATTATATAAAATCAATAGCGTGGTTTAAATACGCAACTGAATTCAAAAATTATTATCGATCTATAACTACAATTAAATCTTTTTGTAAAACGATTTTCCAACGAAACTCAATCAAGGTTTCGACATAAATATTTTATAAGAAAACTATGTTAACAAATTATATCTAAAATTAAAAGCGTTTTAATCTGTGTAAACAAATCTGTTTTAGAAGACTAGTTGGAAACCTGCATACTTTTAATAGCGTAAATCGAATAATTAACAAGTAATATGGAACGTAAGAAAAACAGATAACAAAAGCAAGTAAAAGAACGAGTCTCGTGTTTGAAACCACGATTCCCTTAAAACAGATTCGCCGTCTGTTTCCCAGGGTACAACGTCCAAAGCTGTTGTACAGCCGGACCTGACATACTTGCCTGAAATATCACGGAAAACAGAGTGCTTCTGATCGACAAGACTGCTGGAAAACTTGTTAATGGAGCTTTTCTCTCTTGTGTGTTTTTCTTGTTATTTTTTTTTGTTCACTTTGGAATAGATTTTAGATTGCCATCTAATTATACACATCACAACAAAAGTAAATTCATCAAATGCATATGGTGTAATGTGCAATCACTGTCAATTAATGCCTTAATAAAGATTCATTAAATTTCTTTATAAACCTTTTGAGTCAAATAATAACCGCCATTAAAATTGTCAATTACTGAACCCATTAATTTACATTTAAACATTTGAACAAATAATAAACAGCCAATTCGGATTGTCAATTAAGGACACATTAAATTTTGCATATACCAAACGAGCTCGATAGACCTGACATTTAACCATTTTCCTCCATTCCAACTTTCCTTCTTTGAGACTCGATATCTCATTCACACTAACTCTGTTTTGGACATATACTGGCTCGACCTGGCCTTACATTTAATAATTATATTTACTAATAATTATCTATGTCCAAAGTTAGTGAAAACACATTTTCCACTAAAATTTTCCAACACGTGTTATACGTGCCAAAGATTCGTAGGAATCTTATGTTCGGATGGTTGCTTAATGAATTTTGGCTTTCATCTTGTGTTTACATCAAATAAAAACTGAGTTAACGAATAACATAATTTGAGTCTGTATGAGTTACGCCTTTAAAAATAACTGAATGTATTTTCTAATGGTCATTTTAGTAAAATGAGTATGAATTCAGCTTATTTGATTCTTTAAATGTATGGCATGGATGACTCGAGCATGTTTTAAATTTTAACTCAATATGTTGTCTAATTAAACTAAATTGGATACCAATTTTTTGTATTAACACAGACTACAAAATTAAATCTTATGTTGAAGCCAATCTGACAAGATTGTCTTTTCTCTCGGTTGAACAGAAAATAACCGAACCTCTTGATATGATTCAAATGGTTTTATGCGATTTTAAATTAATACCTACAAAGGTAGCGAATAGCAAGCACTTCATCATATTTGTTGATGGCGGTACAAAATATTGCTATTTATACTTACTTGAGAGTAAGGATATAGATAAGATTGTTCTATATAAATAAGTTGAGAATCAACTTATTATCAAAAACAAGGTGGTTCGAAGTCATATCGAAGGTGAATATGTGTCTCTATTTCTAAACTTATGTGCTATACTTAGAATAAGACATAAATTTATTGCTCTTGATACTTCAATAATAGAATTGTTGAAAGAAAAGAATCGTGCCTTAGAAGATATGGTTAACGCCATGTTCTTAGGTCCTGGTTTAAACCATGACATGTGGGGGAAAGCGATTATATAGGCTACTTATCTTTTAGATAAGATCCCTTGTAAAGAAAATAAGATAGTTCTTACAAATATTGGGGGATATCTAGCTAAGACATATGTATTGAACCTCAAGGTTCAAAAGATTTGACCTGAAACTATGAATTGCATATTCTTAGTATATGCTCATAACAGTAGTGCTTATGGTTTCTTTGTTTACGTTGATATACACAAGGAGACAATAATAGAATAAAGAAGTGCTTCCTTCTTAAAAAATATATTTCCTTGTTAACGAAGGAAACTGCAAGATCATCTAGAATAGATGACGAAGTTGTCCAAGATCAGAGACAACGAGATGATAATGATCTCCAAGATGAGAGACAAGATCAACCCAAGGAAGAAGAGGTTGAACCTAAAAGAAGCAAAAGGGCAAGAACCGAGAAATCGTTTAGACCCATTTTTGTTTCTTTTATGGTAGAAAATGAACCTACTTCTTATCGAGAAGCGGTAACTTCCTTGGAACGACTCAATGAAAAGAAGCCATTAAAAGTGAAATATATTCTATTTTACAAAATCATACTTGGGAGCTCATGAATTTACTTTCGGGTTGTAAACCACTAGGCTATAAATGGATCTTCAAGAAGACGATGAAAGCCGATGGCATCTTTGATAAGTACACAGCAAGATTGGCAATCAAAGGATTTAGACAACAAGAAGGTCTATATTACTTTGATACTTATTCTACGTGAATAACCTCAGTAAAGATGATACTTTTGATTAACGCATTAAGAAATTAGTAAGTTCATCAAATGGATGAGAATGACATTTCTAAATGGGGATTTAGGAAAAGTACTATACATGAACCAACCTGAGTGTTTTATGGCTCCTAGACTAGAGAGAAAAGTTTGTAGGCTTGTTAAGTCATTATATGGCTTAAGGAAAGCTTCCAAACAAGGACATCAATTTTTTCAACATATCATGTAAGAATGTGGATTCAAAATTAATGGATGTATGTGTACATATGTACTCTTGTGTTTATACATAGATGGTATACTTATCACTAGAAGTGATAAGAAGATAAACAAATCAACTAATGACATGTTGGAGTCAATATTTGACATGAACTTCATTAGTTGTTGGATATGATTCTTGGATGTGAACCAATATGGATTTGTTTTGAAGTCAAAAACATTATAAGGACAATATTCTTGAGAGGTTCAATATGGGGGATTCAGGTCTAGCTAGAATCCAATGACGTCATTTTAATTCAATTTAAAATAGTGATGTGTCGTTGTGTAGGTGTTATTTTATGTATCAAGTTTTACTATTTATTTTATGCCGACTATACCTAAAAACAACACTTTAACAAGCAGTGTACCCGGTCAGTGGTAGTTTCGTTAGTAAGTAGGGTGTCGATCATTAAGAGCGAGAGCGTTAATATCTAATCTATCAGTATTTTAGTTATCTAAGTTAAACCTAAATTAATCTAATTTATGCAAGACCTAAGTTAGACCTAATCTAATGATAAGGGGGGTTTCAGCCTGAGAGACTGGCACGGTTTTGTGTATCTAACCTAAGGTTTTGATGACAAGTAAAGCAATAAACACACACAAGAAGACAAGCAAATGATCGAGGAACGGTCGAGAACTAATGAATGGAAAATGTATCAACCATGAATGATCTGATAAAACGCAGGTTTGTTTATTTAGTGCAATGATTGTCTTATTTTGAAGAGGCATATCATTCCCAGACTTAGGCGGTACATCTTCCTAAGACCTAGACACGCTAATTCTGTCATAATTAGACGCATCCATATAAAGCATCCTTATGTTGATTATAATCTATCTTAGGATCTAAGTAATGGTGCTCTTACTAAATCCTAGCTCATCGAGACTTTACCCACTTACTGCTTAACGGCTCTTTATATACTAGTAGTCCTCTGTCCGAGTCCTTACCAATGGAATAAGAACGTACTCATTGATACCAAGGTCACCTAATCGCTTAACTAAGCTCACAAATCTAAAGGCAAAGATAGGTTAATATTTGTGATCCTATGATTCTAGATATTTAAATTGCAATATTAAGAGTTATCCCGGACTCTTAGCCTACGCCCAAACAACACCGAAGTTGCAGCACATAAAAATGTAGGACTATACGCCATTTGAATGATAGGTCCGCGATACTTAAGCACGTAAACAAATACAAATTGATAAACATAAACAACAATCACCGATAAATTAAGCAATCAAGATAAACAAACCAAACATTAGATCTTTATAAACATGACTGATACCTAAAGGTATCAGCTGACAGTCATTGTAAACATACACACGGTTTGATATATGAACGATTAAAATAAAGAAACCTCAATCGAATGCGTATTCGGTTATGCAAAGATTACAAGAGTTTTCCTATGATCTTGAGGCTCTTTTTTGACCTTCTATGCTCCTTTATATTCGTCCTCTGATCGACTAGGGTGTTAGGGATTCACTTGCATACCTAAAACTGAGTTTAGGGTCGTCTATTTATAAGGTCTGGAAGTCGGTTTGATACGCCATATCGAGCAATGTGGGATACAATGTATTGGGGATTTCTTTGGGTAAGGACCATGTTTGATATCTTCCAGAATATTTTATTACTATATTGTGAATACGGTGTATGAAGTCACTCTGGATACTGCGTAATTGACACTTTATATCCTTGTGGTCTTTGGGTGAGTGCAGGGCGCAGATACGCGTATCTTACCTTGATCGGAATATGGCTATTGGACTAATGAATATAATCCTTCAATAAGAAATATGGACATTTAAGCTCAAATAGCGAGCCTTTTGTTATCTTTCACCAAGTACTCCATAAATACTGCAATTTTCAAATATAAACGATTAAGTAACAATTCTTTGCAATAACTATACAAAATTGGTTAATAACATGTGATAAATAATGCTACAAAATAGACGTTATTTGATATCATCAAATATCCTCCCACTTGAATCCTACTTGTCCTTAAGTAGCCTTTAGAAGTTTATAAAAATGTATCCCTAAGGATATTTTTTGTTAAAGCATTTATTCGATCTATTACAAGTACACAACCAAACACCTCACGAAATAGGAAGATGAAAACACTCAAATCACTCAAATAATCTATGTGGTAACATGTAACTAATTCGCTGAATTGCTCGATCGTGACGAGTATTTTATCATAAGCTTGGCAAGGATACACATCTCCACCACTAAAGTTAATAAGTAACAAGTTTATAAAGGTAAATATGGGTTTTTGTATGGAAAGGCTTACGGTTGATCATTCTATAATCTTTCACCAGAAGTACCACTCCAACAAGGCAGCTGAAGCATACATACATGGCCGTAACGACGGAATAAACATGTGTGTTTGATCACATCTTCATTCGAATTTAACCAACGATTAAGATGAAGAATGATATAGGGTAGGAACCTTTTAACTTTCACCAAAAGTCGTAAACCAACGAGGTACAAATCATGCATTCATGGCCGTAATGACGGAATAGACATGCATGTTCGTATAAATCCGCATCCGCGTAAAACCAGCGGCTAATCATTAGGTGAGAGGGAATTAAATTGTTGTTAAATAAAAATCAAGAAACAAATAGATTAAGCCTAAAGTACAAGTTGCTAGACAAACACATTTCTTGATCGTTTTACCATGACAAAGACACGACATATTATAACTCTTGATCATCCGATACAAAACAACACCCTAAGTGGCGTTTCCCGAACTTTCAAGCTTCCCAAAACATCTCCATACTTTACATACTTTACAAGGCAAGTGGTGATATCTTTCACTTTGTACAATACTCTACATCGTCGATTTTTATCAACGAATAATCGATCCTTCGTGTAATTCCTTCGGTAGTTGCGAAACGATTATCTTCAAACTTTCTTTCTCTTTTTCGTTGCGATTTTTCTAATTTTTTCGATTTTTTTTGCTAACACTAAACTACGAAACTCAATGTAGTTTCACCATCTTCACGATCATAATAATTCTGGATAATTCCTTCGATAATTCCTTCATTCTTCGGACGTACCAATAATTGCGATAGTAGTAAAAATACATGAGTTTTGACTATATTATACATTCCCATTTGCAATGTGCAAATTTCTTCCAACCATACCAATGATAGAAAATTTTAACACAAGACTCGGGAAATACAAACTTTACACTTTAAGCAACTAGCAACTGTAAAATAAACTTAATCTAATATGGTAGGCTAAGATGTAAAGGTGTAACGAAACAAATAATTGGTGTAGTTCCTAAAGGATTGGCTCTACGGGTTGTTCTAGGGGTATCTTACTCTTAAAATGAGAGTAAACAAAGGGTTTATACGGGGGTTAACTAACTAGTGTAGTTAGTTAATAAGTAACATGTAAAGGCGATTTGGGTGTAATCCTAAAATTTACCAATTTAAACAAGTTACTCCATCTAAATCCATAGTTCTCATTATTGCGGTATCGAATAGATATACCAAACCAAGTTTTAAAGTCTACTACATCACCGGCACACTCATATTTTGTAGAATTTGGGTAAATATTTAGAAACGGATAAGTTTAAAATCCTTATAATATCTAACAAGGGTTATTGTGTGCGGGTTATGTATCAAGTAATTTTACAAAAGTATGCTTGAATTTTTTTAATTTGAGCATAATTTAAGTATTTTAGTGTGAAAAATAGGACAAGTATACATTCTAATTCCACCCCCCCACTTGAATTATACAACGTCCTCGTTGTATATATAAAACATTAAATACGGGAATTTAAAAAGAATTAGAATGAGAAACTCCCCTAATATTTGCTCGGTAGATTCTCCATGTTGAGTTTAATTGAGCAAGATTGTGTATTGAACAGCCGTCTTGAGATTTCAAGACTCCAACACTTCAAGATCTCCACATTTATAAATTCTCCACCAATATTCATCGATATTTCTTTTACGAGGTCCTGTGTAAAATAGGAAAAACATGCATTCCTATCTTGGCATCTACGGTTAATTTAAACTAAACTAAATAAACGAAATACGAGTCAGTCTGGTGGATACGCCGTATCAAATTAATGATTATGCCGTATTCCAGAACTGACAATAATGTTTTTAGAGTGCATAGAAAGTAAAGACTGATAACGTCCAGAAGCGGATACGTCGTATTGATGTTTGGGAAGACATACTCGATAAAATTAAATAACAATCCGGGTTGTCTCCCGGGAAGCACTTTTGTCTACAGTGAAGTCTTTAAGTTAGACTTTTCTTTACCTTTCCATTCATTCCATCTCATGCATGCTAATGTGCCCACGTATGAGCCATTCTTCTGTCTTTGCATTTTGAATGTAATCGGGTCCTAGATTCAAAACTCCTTTGTAGAACTCCTTTAACTTTTGGTATGCATGCTAGATTCCATTCTTCTTATCTTTCTCACTTATCTTCAGTAATGGTGGGATCTTGTTGCATTGCTCATTAGTGTAACGTTTTAACCTCGGATGTGATCGCACCATTTGGTAAGTTACATCATCATTACCATTGTAAATGGTAATCATTCAGTCAAACCGTCTTGATTTAATTCCAACTTCTCTTAAGAACGGTTTGCCAACAATAACATCGCCCATTCCTTTATCACGATAAGCATCCATATTTTCCAAAACTGCAAAGTCGGTCACAACGAAAAAGGATCTAATAAAAATAGGCACATTCATTAAGGCTCCTACAACATTATCCCCTTTGTACACCATCTTATCTTTCATTTTTGAATTATGAAACTTTTTGGACATCACATTGACGTACAATAATGAGAAGAAGTTGACGTGTGTAAATTCAAATCCTATCATGCATGAAAACTTTAAGTTGTGAGCACAATCTATATGGATATTCTTATCATAGTCACAATAACTAGGGTAATCATCAATTCCAGTATAAAATTCATCATCCATAGTTCTAAATTCCTCAATTACCTCACCTTCCTCAATGGTGGGCATCAAATCATCACCTTGATTTCTCTTAAGCTCAAATGGTTCATTTAGATAGTCTAATTCAATGTAATCTTCCAAGAAAGGGTCTAATGATCTATTTAACACCAAAGTCTCTCTTATAAGCCTAGCTTCTAAATTAAGTTCCATTCTTTCTCTCAAACTTAGCATGTAGACCCTCTTAATTAAACTACTAGCACGTTTAACACTTTTGAAAATAATCTTTTCTTCCCTGACTCTTAAAGTAATCTTTCTCTTGTAAACATCAATTTTAGCATAGGCGGTAGACAAAAATGGTCTTTTGAGGATCAAGGGCACTTTGATATCCTCAGGAATATCTAGAATTATAAAGTCTATGAGAAAATCAAATTTACTAATTCCTACTAGTACGTTTTCAGCAATTCCTTTTGGATATTTCACTGTCCTATCTGCTAATTCCACTGTTAACCTAGTGTGAGCTAATTCGCCTAATCCTAAGTTAAGGTAGGTCAACAGAGGCATAACACTTATGCTAGCTCCTAAGTTAACAAGGGCATTGTCAAAACAAATATTATTAATATAGCAAGGTAAAGTGAAACTCCCTAGGTCTTTCTCCTTTCGAAGTATGGTGTTATTGATAAGTGAAGCTCCATAAGCTTTCGTAAAATTTGGTCCATAGTTCCCTTCTTCTTTTTCACAGTAATGATTATCCAAACGACTTGGAAAAGGAACCATCATTTATCTTGACTTGTACAATAGTGTATTGTTGTGTCCAGAGGATACGGTGTATCTGGGAGATCCAATACGGTGTATCGAATGTGAATCAGCTTCAATAGTAGTCGTGATTGATTTGACTTGATCTCTCGGGTTTGTTTTAGTTGAGCTAGATAGACTTCCAAATCCTCTCTCCTGTAGTACCTGGCTCATTTGCCCGATTTGTATCTCTAATGTTTTAATTGATGCTTATTGGTTCTTTATGGCAGCATCCATTAAAGCTTAGAGTTCTTTGATCAAATTGGAATTTTCTTCATGTCTCTTTGATGATTTGCTCATGAATTTTCTCAGGTATCTTCCATAGATTGCCTTCGCTCTTGGTTTAAAGGATTTGCATGGTTCCTCTGATAGTCCCCTGGAGCTGTTGCTCTATATCCCCCACCTTGAAAAGGTCCACCGAATTGCATATAGTAAGCTTCTTCTAGGGTTTTCTCTTCTTCCTTTAGTGGGAAATCTTTGGTGTAATAGGGTCCTTTGCATTGTTCATATCCAACTTGAGCAGCATAAACCGTTTCATTCACCTTCTTGATCTCTCTTCCTAAATTATACAGTTGTGCTTGCATAACATCCAGTCCGTCAGAAGTCTTAGTACTTCTTCCTCTAGATGTTTCATTGTGCCATTTTTGAGAATATTTTGCCATTTCTTGGATGGCCTTTTTAGCATCGGCATCTGTCATGGTTGGAATGGCACCTCTTGAGTCAAGAATCTGTCATGTTGGAATATCCAACCCACTGTAGAACAAAATTACCTCATGTATCTCAGTCAAATAGTGTTGAGGACACTTCATCAAGAGTTCTTTAAAGCACTCCCATGCTTGATAAAAGGTTTAAGTAACAATTCTTTGCAATAACTGTACAAAATAGGTTAATAACATGAGATAAATGATGCTATAAAATAGACGTTATTTGATGTCATCAAATAGAGGTAAAGGTGTTGCCTAGTTTGAATACTTAAAGAATATCAGGCATCTTATATGTCTAATGACGTGTGTGTGACTTGATTTAGAACTTATAGTCAGGTTGAGTAGATATACCAATAATTCAAGTGGGGACCTTTTGAATAAGTATTACACGAGTACCATGATAGTTACAATATTGCATTATGGAAGATATTCGGCTGCTATCAAATGATAGAGTAATGCAAATATGGATTCTTATATATAAGAATCTAGATCCACTAGAGCGGATGTATTTACGCTAAGTGGGAAGCTAAGTGGGAAGATATGTCTTAGAAATCTTGAAAGTATTTCAAATAGATGCTTATACCTAAATCTATGATGAAATGTGAATTTAATTTATAAAGGACATACCAAGATAGTGTAAACCGGTAACAGGCATGTTTATAAAGTGTGATAGTCAATTTAATTTGACAGAGCACATATCAGAATGTAAAACGGTAATTCGAGACATATCTATCATAGACAGTGATTGGTGTGACAACTACTCTTAAATAGAGTTATCACAATTTACTATGTAAAGTCAAAGGATAACATCGCGGATCCACTTACGAAAGGCTTAAGCAGAGAGTTAGTTAGTGAGTCATCTAAAGGAATGTGACTAAAGCCCTTAAAGGAATGAGTTTCTATAAAGGAAAACCAAACCAAGTTGACTGAAGATCTCAGGATCTGGGTTCAATAGGACAACCTAATTATAGAAATGTCAGGGAAGTCACTATAGGGGAGTTACTTAATATTGTAGCTTCCTAGTCCATTCTTATAAAATGTGACTTGTTGAGAGGTTAAACATATGACTTTAATGATTAAATATGAAATCATAAAGCATAATGATTCAAGATGAAATTTGAAAGTATGTTTTTAATGATTCATGATGAAATCACATGTGTGAGAAAGAAGTGGGTTCGCTTCTAAGGGAATTATGGGGGGCACAATTCCTAAGAGCTCTTGCAGAATCAGGCTAGTGTTCATGACCATAACGAGCACAACTATGATGACTTGACAAGGTCAGTAAGAGTCTTGTGTGAGTGTGTAATGTCGTCTATGTAAACAGAGGCCGAGTTCAAGGACGTCACGTCTAATCAGATCTAGGAGACTAAGTGCATTTCATAAGGGAGTATTCAAAGGGTCACACCTACCTACCTTATGCAAGACTCAACCGTAGAAATTTTGCCAAAACCTTCGTGTGTTTTTGACCGATCTCCATTCATGTGGGGGATTGTTGAAAAAATAGTTTGGCAAAATGTTTTTGCAAACTTTGGACATTATTTAATATATGTATATGTTATATATTAGCTTGTAGTTTTGCATTCTCTTTGAAGAGAGCTTCGCAACGAGCTAAAGTATGTCTAAAATGAAGTTAATATGAATGAGATATCGTGTCTCAAAGTGGGACACGTGAAACACAAAATCTGGAAAAATCGAAGTATCCCACATCGCCCAAAATGTGAAGTGGGAAGGTGTGATTCGGGGTTCTTTCTAGAATTTTTTGTTAATCTATTTTAGGAATAAATTTAATTGTGTAAATCTATTTTAGGAATAGATTTAAAACTTGTTGAATAAATTGACAGAATTAATTGTGAGTTGACAAAATTAATTGTGATTTACGTTTTCCTTATTTATAGTGAATACTTTTACTTTGAGAAGAAGTTAGGTTTTCACTATAAATATAACTCATTCTCATTTAGTTTTGAAGAAGAAAATATGAGCTCCATTCATATGTTTTCCAGCAGTCTTTTTGATCAGAAGCACACAGTTTTCCGTGATCTTTCAGGCAAGTATGTGAGGTCCGGCTGTACAACAGCTTTGGACGTTGTACCATGGGAAACATACGACGAATCTGTTTTTAGGGAATAGTGTTAAACAGAGCCTCGTGCCACGACCTTTTACATCTTTATTTATTTATCGTTCATAGTGTGTGTCTTCTGCTTCTACCCTATTCTGTTCGTTTTATTTTCCCTTATTTATTTTCGGTTAATTATTTATTAATTATAATCTAATTTTATTTTAAAAGTGTACATATTTCCCTACACTATTTAGATATGGTGGTTGGATTTGTGTATCCTAAATGAATTTTTCATTAGAAAGTGTCAAAGGAAACCATTTTATATTACTTCAGTTCGTATAAGCACTTAAAATAAGTAGCTTACTCAAATAGTAAAAAGTACTTATTTTACTCTAAAATAAGTATATAAGCTTGGTATCTTTGATTGAGTCTAATATTAATGTCAAAACACGTCCTATAATGAATAACTATCGAGTCTAATATTAATGCCAAAATACGTACTATAATGAATAACTTTTTTTTGTTCAACTTTTTAACACTAAAAATCAAGCCTAATAACAATATTAATATGTGCAAATGTCGGCTATCTAATGGTTTAATAACTTCTTATGTGATATGATGTTGTTAACATTGATTAATTCTAGAATACTTGAATATGTGATCTAAAAATCGATACTAAACTTGTTATATTTGAAAAATTGCAACTTAAAATATATGGATTAATGCTCATTAGAAATGTATCAAGGTTAAGACTTAAAGCAACCTACAACACAATGGTAGTTTAAAGACAAAGTTTATAACTTATTAGAACCTCTAAGTTTTGTTTTAACTATGGTTAGTTAAAACAGTTAAACTAACGGGTTTTTTTAACATCCTACCAATAGTCGAAATTGACCCATACCCAAATTCCTGAACTAGAGAAACCCGAAATCAAATAGGATCGCGCTTAGGAATATAACTTTTGACCCTAACCAGACTTTGAAACAAACCGCATTGAGCAAAAACCAAACACCAATATTACGCCCTAAACACTTACGCACACCCTATGAGCGCACAAGTATGAAGTTATACGATGCTTCACATAAGTAAAAGTTCAATTTTTCCCAAAAAACAAGATCGGTGCAACGCACGAGTATGAACGCCTCGTATATATCAAGATAGACTACTTAAAATCATAAAAAAGTTGCTAAGTTACATTAATTGTGATCCCTGTAAGAGGCACCCCGTTTGTAACATCGAGTATGAACGCCTCGTATATATCAAGATAGACTACTTAAAATCATAAAAAGTTGCCAAGTTACATTAGTTGTCATCCCTGTAAGAGGCACCCCGTTTGTAACATCGAGTTAACAGTGTGCGAAAAACAAAGACAACATAATATTTTGTTTCAATTTATCTCGGTTTTAAACACCCAAAGTATATAAGGAAGCAAAGTTTCATTCTTCCAATCAATGTGGGATTCAAAACTTAAAACAACGCTTATACAACTAGCCCTATAAAATAGTTGCTCTATGGTCACATATTGTTTTCTTTTTCTCTTATCATGCTAGAGAAAATTGATACCGAACTCGAATACGATTATTTAGTAACAATACACTTTAAGCTGGATATCCACCATTGATGTTACCTGAATCACAATTTTTTTTTTGCCAAATTTAAATCATATCGTTTTGATTTAGTTTTAGTTTTACTTATACTAAAGCCAATTACCAATTGTATATGTTGTTGGTTGCGAGAAGCAGTTGAGTTTGATGTTGAGCTTGAGTCTCAAGAGTGTGTTAAGTATTAATGGTCAATCTATGTCGAGTTATAAAAAGGTTACGTATTCATTTTGCGTTCTTAAGGTATGTGTAGCTCTACAACGTAACAGATGGTATACATTTGTGTTTATTAATTGTTCTACTTTGTGCAGTGGTTTGTTTTCAGGTCCTTTAGAGCTAGTTTATGTTTCCTTAAGGCTTCTTAGGTCGGGATACGTCAAAAATTAGTCTTCATTATATTCGGTCTTATCTTTAGCAGGCGTACTACATTTTCCTTCACGTTAGTGTCCTCGGATGCTAACGTTCGTGTTATTTGTTTCATTGTTTCAGGATTCGGGTGACTAAAACAAACAAAAATAGGCAACAAGCTAGTGTACATTAAAATTTGCATATACTTGTGCGTTTGTTTATTTATATATGTTTACCGTCTCAATGAACGAACATAACAACGCATGAGTAAACTCACTTTCTTGACAAATGAACACGAATACAGAATGATCCTTGTTTGAGTGCTTATTTTTGGGGCAAATTGCAAAAAACATTATGCGATGCATTTACATTGCATTAGAAACTCAAGGTTTTTATTAAACTTTTGATAGTTAACACATCATATTTTACAATGCTAAGTTATTGTTTATGAACACCATTGATGTAGTGTTTATAATACGTATAATAATAATATAACGATGATGAAATTCCTAAACTACCCTTGAGGACAAAGGTAGTAAGAAAAATCACACGATAATATATATACGTAAATTTACCGGTAAGTGATTACCGGGTCGTTTTCCCAAAGACTTATGAAATTAAGACCTCGTTTGTTATTTGGACAATGATTTGAATTGGTTCGAAGATGATTGTTTTATAAAATCCTAATAGTGAGCAAATAAAAGCACAATTAAAACTAACTACGAAAAACGTTAACGGGAATTTAATAAAACACGACAAATAAGCAAGTACACTAAAATTAAACCCTAAATGATTTTCTAAACTTTTTCTAATCCTAATTAACTAAATAATAAGTAAAAGCTAAGGAAATTCTAAAACGAGGGTGATTAAAGCTAAAAACGAAGAAAACGAGAACGGGGATCAAATCCCGTTCTTTAAAAAGTGAAATTACAAAATATTAACCCTACGAAAATAAATTTCAAACCTAAGCCTAAAATATGATAAAAGAAAATTTTAGAAAAAAAAAGTATTTTATTTTTTTGATTATTTTTCTATTTTTTATAATTTTTTAAAGTTTTTAATAAAAATAAATGAATAAAAATACTAAACGTTGAATTAAAAATCTAAGAAAATTTCTAAAAGTGTAAAACAATGTGACAGATTTAACAAAAATTCTAACTAAGAATAAGCTTGAAAAATAAGCCCTAATAAGCTGCGGCTTTTATTAATAAAAAGGAAAAAAATGTGTATAAAGAATTAATGTAGGGCTATCATAACAGATAGCCCTACTGGTGCTGATGGTTTGAGTGTGTGTGTTGTGGGATGTGTATGTGTTAAGAGCTAGGTCATGGGTTCGAATCCATGGCCTAGCTTTTTGCTATTTTTTTTTGAAAACTTTTAAAAACAAAGTTGTAAAGTAGATGAGAATAAACAAAATTTCTAAAAGGAACTTTTTATAAAAGCTAGTAAATAAGCTAGAAAATAGCTAAAACTTGACAGATTATTCTAAAAGGGCTTAATAGCTTTTTACTTAAACT
>BQNB010001290.1:47673-65226 GCA_026074375.1 Tanacetum coccineum | reverse complement strand
ATAAAAACAAACTGGTAGAATAGGGGAGGCTGTGCAACTAGGAAAACCTTGGAATTTATCAACAATGGTGGAAGAATGAAAGAGATGAAAAAAGAAACAGTAAGGCATGAATCGACTATGGATGGTTTGGGTTCACTAAATAAAAGTCCACGTTACCAACGACAAACTGCCAAAACGGTACAAAGAACGCGAAACAGGGCAAGAGTAAACGAAAATTTGATCACGGAACCTTAAGTCTAGCAACGCTCACCGCACGCTATAATTGTACCACGTACAGTAAGCAAACTAGACTGGGGGGGACTTGATGACGTATAACATGAGCACCAAGTTTACTGGGCTTAGTTTATAATATACGCACATACAATAAATAGCCGGACTGCTAAGCCTAACAAGGGTCATGCCCCGGATATTCCGAAGACGCACGTGAGTGTCTTCAAAGCCGCACATGTTGCATCTTCGCGGACAAACACTGACCGCGGAAGAACACTCGCGTCCGCAAACACGATTACACGTGGACCCTTGCCCGACAAGGGACCCACTCCGGCCACCAACAGATACAAGCGAAATACTAGGGAACCCTAGTATTGGGTTCGCTTGCCTATAAATAGGGGCCATCTCACACCCCAAAAAGGTACATTATGTCTAATCATTAATACACACATACTCTGACATTCTCTGACAAACATGTGTACTTACTCTCACGCCGGAGCTTTATCGCGGGGTCCGCCCTGCGGTAAGACTAACGGTTTATTCTCATTTGTGCAGATTATCTCTCCATTACTTGAATTAGTACAAGATCTACATCACAGCCCATCCAATTGGCCCAACCCAATAGATGTTCTAAACCCATATTTACCCCCATACACAGTTTTTGTACTAACAACTCTGAATCTACTTTTTTTTTTTTATCGTTGCTTCACTAAATCTACAAGTTGTAAGGCATCATTGGCGTAAAAGATAATCTAAGAAGGGATCTTGAGTGTCCCTCGAGGGTTCACTCGAATATAAACTTGTTCATAATATGATGTATAATATGAGCACCAAGCTTACTCGGCTTAGTTCATAATATGCGCACATGGGCCCAGGCCCAATACAACAAATAGCCGGACTGCTAAGCCTAACAAGGGTCATGCTCCGGATATTCCAAAGACGCACGTGAGTGTCTTCAAAGCCGCACATGTTGCATCTCCGCGGACAAACACTGACCGCGGAAGAACACTCGCGTCCGCAAACACGATTACACGTGGACCCTTGCCCGACAAGGGACCCACTCCGGCCATCAACTGTTACAAGCGAAATACTAGGGAACCCTAGTATTGGGCTTGCCTATAAATAGGGGTCATCTCACACCCCAAAAAAGGTACATTATGTCTAATCATTAATACACACATACTCTGACATTCTCTGACAAACATGTGTACTTACTCTCACGCCGGAGCTTAATCGCGGGGTCCGCCCTGCGGTAAGGCTAACGGTCTATTCTCATTTGTGCAGATTATCTCTCCACTACTTGGATTAGTACAAGATCTACATCACAGCCCATCCATTGGCCCAGCCCAATAGATGATCTAAACCCATATTCTCCCCCATACACAGTTTTTGTACTAACATTATGCGTTGGCGGACATCGTCTATCATACTGTTAGGGTGCACTCGTTGGTGTAATTCGTTTTGTAAAAACTTACTTATGTCGGATCCGTTGATTTTTTTCCTTGTCCAGTTGCTTCTGGCATATCTGAGTACCCCTCGCAGTGAAGGGTTGGAAGTTGATAGAACAATGGCGGATCATGATGCTAATGCCTGTCTAAAGCTTGAAAAGTAAGGCTGAAACCGATGAAAAGACATTCAGAGTCATTTTCAGTGGAAGAAGTAGGGCACACATGGCTGCTGTCAGTTCTGCATATCATAATATGTATGGGAGCTCACTGAAGAAGGTGACTTATGCAACTTGTTGCCATTTTTATTTTTAGCATTTTTTTTGGGTGGTTTTAATAAGCCAGCATTGCTTGTCTTATCTATGGTGAAATATACACATCATGTCTATTTACTTACTGCAGGCTGTAAAAGGTGAAACATCGGGAAACTTTGAGCATGCTCTTGTTACCATCTTGCAATGTGCTGAGAATCCTGGGAAATACTTCGCCAAGGTATCATTCATACGCGGCGTTAATTTATAAAAAATCTTTTTGTTTTGCATATTCGGTCACCTCTGTAACAAATAAAGACACTTACGTCCTTCAATAAAAACTAATCTGTCTACAATTGCAGGTAATGCATAGAGCAATGAAGGGCCTGGGAACCAATGATAAAACGCTCATAAGAGTAATCGTCACAAGGACAGAGATTGACATGCAGTATATCAAGGCAGAGTATCATAAGAAGCATCATAAGAGTCTAAATGATGCTGTTCACTCTGAGACCTCTGGCCATTACCGCACCTTCCTTCTTTCACTCTTGGGCCCAAATCATCATTAGGAAGTCGTTTCTGGAGGCTGACATATTGCAAAGACGGTGGCAGTATATTCAGCGTGTGTGTGCCTGAATAGGTTGTACTTTGTAGTCTTCCAGCTTGAATTTGGTTATGGTGTGTATGCTTGTTAAAAAGTCTAGTATGTTATAAGTGTTCTATGTTGAGTTGTTATGGTAACTTTTCTAGAGATGTGGAAAATCACATCCGAAAAGATGAACCTTTTGTTAGTTTGGCTTTCTGTTTCTTGTTACTGGACAATGTTTTAGGGAGGAAAAAAGAAAAAAAAAAGGGCTAAACAAGATCGGCTTCAGAATCATGAGGGACTTGACGTTGATCTGGCCGCAGTGCCTAAGCAAGGATGAGACCGAGCAAAAATCTCCCTTTGCGGGTGATCTTAATATAACTGTACAAACACATAGAAATATCTTTCAAGTAGAACGGACAAGCACATATGCTAGTTGGGTCATATGTCCCTATCATCTTACGTGGCTCAATCAAAGCACGTCACACTATATATATAATTGTGTCAATGGAGCAATGCCACATGGCCATAACTAGCTACTTTGTAACCATCTAGCAGGTTCTTTATACTAATTTATAAAAAAAGTTAAGTTTGCAAAGATAAAGAATCATGTCATGAAAAGCAATCGGCTAACTACACGTATACAGGTGTGTGCTTTTAAGAAAAAGACGATAAGCCAATAACCTGAAATCCCTCCCAATCAAGCATACCAAATTCTATTTATTTTATTTTATTTCTGTTAAGTAACTTTAGTGCATATAAAAAACACATGTTCACATCTAAAAACATAAAAATCTCATCTATATTCAATCACACTAACTTAGAAGCTTGCTATGGATACCAAGAATTACAAGTGCACCATCATTCATTTGGTGGTCTATACGTTGGCTTTTGTCGAAAACGTGGCAGCAGAGCTCCAACGAATTGACCATCTGCCGTCAAAAGCCGATGGGTCGCTTGACATTTTAGTTGTTGGTGATTGGGGTAGGAGAGGAATGTACAACCAATCCAAAGTTGCTTTTCAGGTACTGCTATCTTTATTCTTATGCAAGCCAAATATAAGTTAAACAAGCAGAATTACCCGCGCGTTGCTGCGGGACATTAATTTTTAATTTTTTAATTTTGTGTGTGTTTATTTTTTCGGTCTCATGTTTAATAATTTGATTTTTTTAAAGTTTTTTTAGATGGTTCGGTGTTTTGAATTAATGTGTACGTTATTTTGTTTATTTTATTTTTTATTTATTTTGTGCGGGCTTATTTTTTCGGTCTCATGTTTAATAGTTTGTTTTTTATATGGGCTTATGTGTTGGGCCTCATGGCGCGGGTATTTTTTGATCTGAATAAATCTGTACTTTTGTAATTTTTTTTTCCTATGTTGTGCCGAGCAATTTTTTTTATTAATTTGTGCGGGCTTATTTTTCGGTCTCACGTTTAATGGTTTGTTTTTTTTATATGGGCTTATGTGTTGGGCCTCATGGCGCGGGAGGTTTTTTGATCTGAATAAATCAGTATTTTTGTAATTTTTTTCCTGTGTTGTGTTTGAAGCACGGTGTCTAATTACATGCATATGATCGTAAACACCGAACAATTGTCTATCAAATAACAAGAGAGTACTGTTTACATTCGAAAGGAGCGCTAGAAAGTGAGAGAGAGTGGCGATGAGAGGGAGGGGAGTGGATGTCTGATGATTACTGGCTGTCCTCAAAGAGTTATGACCATGAGTGAGAGAGACACACTATATAGATATACATAAAGTGAGCAAGATATTATCTCGTAACACAACGATACTGTATTACTTTTATCATTTCACTTTGGGTACGTGTATGAGAGTGGCTATCTCATCGAACATTGAAAGAGGGCAATAGTGTCTAGCACATGCTGAGACTACGCTTTTTTTGAGTCGTTTACTCAAGTATATACTTCAAATAGCTTACAAAAACAATG
Organism: Tanacetum coccineum; assembly: GCA_026074375.1. Lineage (NCBI taxonomy): Eukaryota > Viridiplantae > Streptophyta > Magnoliopsida > Asterales > Asteraceae > Tanacetum > Tanacetum coccineum. The sequence continues at coordinate 60,790 of BQNB010001290.1, read as the reverse complement.
GTATTTAGGTACGTTTTTTCTTTACGCTAAAAAGATAAGTTCATATGATGATTATGATACTCTGCCCAAAATTTATACTGTATATAATATAAAATAAGAATTATTATATCTGAAACTTGTAATGTTTATTTATTTGGTAGTGTTGGGAAATCATGACTACGAGGGCAATGTGTTGGCACAGCTGAGCCCTGCCCTTACACAAAGGGATAGCAGATGGCTTTGTCTTAGATCCTTTGTAGTAAATTCAGGTAAGACCCAAAACCGACTTACTGTATGTATATCTTGCAAAGTCATGCTCTATAGATCCAACTGAGTTACGCGCCTGAAGGCTAGGTTGAATATATACTTTTGAAATATATGCATTAGCTTGCGCATATACAACAAGCTGGTTTCATAATTATATCATCATGTACTTATTTTTTAATTCAGGAAATGTGGAATTTTTCTTTGTTGATACAACGCCATTTCAAGAGAAATATTTCATAGAAGGAAAACATAACTATGACTGGAGAGGTGTTCTTCCTCGAGAGGAATATGTATCAAACCTTTTAAAGGTATGATGACTATATCAATCCTGACCAAATGAAAATATTCGAAAGTTCCACGTATAGAATTTATACATAGATAAGGTATTAACATCAATATATATGAATAATTATAGTTGTATTTGTTCATTCAAACATTCTCTAAACTCAGGACATATGTTGTATAAATAGGATGTTGATATGGCACTTGAAGAATCAAGTGCCCAGTGGAAAATTGTGATTGGGCATCATACAATTTTTAGTGCTAGTATACATGGAAACACCCAAGAGCTTGTGGATAAACTTCTACCCATCCTTGAGGTAAATGTTATGCCATTCTATTGGATTGTACACCAATATTTTATGTCACCATTTCGATTTCAAAATCTTTACAAATGTTTGTAGATTCGTATGACTAGACAGTAGACACTAACTAGCAGAGTAGTAGTATGGCTCTAATTCGGTTTATTAATTGTGCTAAATCATTCTGAAGGCAAAGGAGGTAGATCTTTATATAAATGGGCATGATCACTGCTTACAGCACATCAGCAGTCAAGACGGGTAATTTTATGTGGCACGCTTGTCTTGTTCGTCCTCTCGAGGCCCCCATAAAACATGTAATAATACTAATTTTCATGTGCAGTCGACTTCAATTCCTAACAAGCGGAGGTGGGTCAAAGGCGTGGAAGGGTCATATCAACCCATGGAATCCTAACGAAATGAATTTCTATTACGATGGTCAAGGTTTCATGACCCTGCAAGTTACTAAGAATAAGATCGGTGTTGCTTTCTATGATGTGTTCGGCGAGGTCATCCATAAATGGAGTACCACCAAGTACAGACACATGGAGTCTTAGAACAATGAAAATCTATACATAGAGATCACGCTTATAATTAATAGACAATTTAGCCTAATTTATAAAGCCTTGTTATGCAATCCTTTCTTTTATGAGCTGCATGTAATTGTATTCTATACACAAGTGAGGATGAGACATCTATATTCGCAATTTATTTTATACGTGCTTGATTTGTTGGAGCAATTATGGAAACTAGTTTTTTTTCTGGTTGTTTTGAAGTACTAGCTCTGGGGTCTAGAACCCGACCCGTTTATGACTCCCCAAACTGGCTCAAATGAAGACGCCTATAATTTCCTATATTAAGGAGTTCAAGCCCCAGTTTATCTCCTCCCACCTGATAAAGAAAGATGACAACAAGTAGTTTTCATGTGTACTAAAATCAGTCAGATGATAACATTACGACACTACAAGTTATCACCTACCTTTATTTATCTTTAACAAATTTAAGTTTAGATTCGTTGTCCGACATATGTTCTTGTTAAAATTTGTACAATTGTGTAAATAAGCAAAATACTGCATATTTGAGACTTGAGAGGCTTAAAGGTTGTTTTGATAAAAAAAAGTTAGTATCTACCATAGAGGTCACACGTCTAAAATGTCGCTTGAGATAGAAGCACACAACAAAGAAACTTTGGTATTAGAAAGAAAAGAAAAAAAGAGAATGAAAAGAAGCTGAAAAGGCATGAACTTCAATTCAGTTCATTTTTCAAAAACCAAACGGTTGGTTTTCTTGATTCTTAAATCTTAACACCAATCCTCTGTTTTATAAAAGAACAAGACGCCCATTTTCATCTAATCCAAGTTCCTATTTCTTGTATGTGGTTTCTGATCATATTTTAATAACTGAATATGGAGGAAGGTTCTTTTGGGAAGAAAAATGAGCTAAATATCAGGTTTTTTGTTTAACTGTTTTTTTAATTCTTTTGCAGCTTTTAATAGGTTTGTTGGACTTTTTTTGAATGTATATTAGTATTTATTCATGTTGATATCAAGCCTTTTCATACATAATGCATCTAACTTGTGATTATTTGAAACAACAATTGAAATTGCATTACATTGACATGATAGTAGGAAAGATTTTCCCTTGTTTTAAAAATAACGAAGATGTTAAAGTCAATCCATTTGTCCTTATTTTTTAGCCTGAATGCTTATTTGATTTGATTTGCGATATAAGTATAAATGTTTTTATGTTTATAAGTTTTTAAACTCTTTAAATTTTCTTTTTGTGATGGCAACAATGTGCTATGACAGAGCCTGTGCCGGCCAAATTCCGGGAAGAGATCTTAGTTATCTTAAAGAAGCAGCGCAAATGTTTGAATCAACCGGAAAACTTGAGTATGCAGCTTCGTGTGATTGTGATTTGGGGGAGTTTGAAAGAGCTGGTACCTTTGTTTTTTCCAACATAACTTTATTCAAAAGAACTAATAGTTTAATTGACCAATTGATTTTGAACTTCTATCATTTGAACTCTTGTGTTTGAAAAGGAAAATTTTATGCGGATAAGTGTGGAAAGATTGACGCAGCAGCGGAGTGTTTCACTCTAGCAGGGTGTTATAGTGAAGCTGCTGAAGCTTACGCCAAGCTGGATCAGTTTTCCAACTATATGTCAGTTTGCAAAAAAGGGAAACTCTTATAAAGGGTTGCAGTATATAGAATACTGGAAAGAGCGTGTTACTGCTAGAAGTAAAGAAATAAAACAAGTTGACCAAGAATTTTGGGAGAGTGGTGCCCGTGATTACCATGAGCGTAAAGATCCTATATTAATGATGAAATTTGTCAGAGCTTTTTGTTCGATGGAATCTAAACGTGTATTCTTGAGGTCATTAGGCTACCTTGATGACCTTTTGTCGTTGGAAGAAGAAGCGGGTCATTTTCTGGAAGTTGCTGAGCGGGCTAGGTCATGGGGTGATCTTTTAAAAGAGGCTGATCTTTTTAAGGAGGCAACATTTTTGTTACTTTGGTATGACTTTTTGAACTCGCTATGGGGAACTGGAAACATAGGTTGGCCACTGAAGCAGATCGATCAGAAGGAAGAACTTTGTAATAAATTAAAGTCACTTGCAAAAAAGGACACTTGTATTCTCTATGATTTTGTCTGTAGTGAGCTTAAAGTACTGTGATTGCTACAACTTGTCTGAGCTGAAGAGTGGTTTAGACCTTTCCCAGAAAAACAGGAGTCTAAGGGGAGAAATCTTGTTGATTAGGAAAATCTTGGATATTCATTTCCATATAAGTTCCTCAAAGTATGAGTGGGAGAACGAGTTACCAGTTGATGTACATAAGCACTGCGAAGAAATGATGTTTCAGAACCGTGTTTCTGTTAGAACTCTTCTTTTTTATTGGAATTTTTGGAAGAAGAACATCGTTGATATCTTTGAAAGTCTTGATAGTTTTCAAAATGATGAACGGAATGAACTCCGGGGTTATATTGATTTCAGTTTAATGCATTTTGGTGTGAGAAAACACCATGAAAATGGTAACATGGTTTACTTATTAGTTGACAAGATTCACACGGATGCCGGCTGGATTAAAAACTATGGTCAAAAGGGCCTTCATAAAGACGGGAAACGTGTAACTATTGATGGAAAGGAGTTGGTGTATGCTATTAAGTCTTATTGGCAGTCGGAATTACTTTCTGTGGGAGAAAAAGTACTTAACACCCTTGAAGTGCTCCATAAGACAAAGTCAAAAGGTTCGGCATTTCACCAAAGCACAACTCTTCTACACATTTTTGAGGTTTCTAAGTTTCTGTTAGACTGCGAGTATCTTGTTCTCACACTTCCTTATAAGAAGAACCTGCAAAGATTCCTTGATATCTCTTTAAGTTACTTTGACATTGTGTTTCCATTAGACCGGCGGAATGCAACATCTCAGGACTTGATTTCTTTAAGAAAGACGGATCTTTCTGTCAGCCTGATTCATGAGATTATTAATCAAATTGTTTACATCAAGGGTAACCTCACCCAATGGGAAATTGGGAGGGTGATGATGATATGTGTTAGTTCCAGAAAACCTTCAGCACTTTATAAGATGATTATAAGGGGGCTTAAGTTGAATCACAGATGGAAGTCGTTTTTTAAGAAATTTTGGGATTGTGGCTTCAAAGATTATTATGTTGCTCAAACACTCCGCAATGCTTTGGAAGATACTTGTAAGTTCGACTGGATGTGTTCTGGCGACATATCAGTTCACAGTTTTGTGTATCTTGGACTGTCTTATTTTAATGGAATCTTTCTCTTCAGACATATTTTTCACTACAAAATCTTCTTTTCTTGAATATTTCAGATCACACACTACGTCTTTTTGTTGGAATAGTTGAAAAAATTCTCTACAATATAAAGTATACAGCTTCATAGATTCAAACATCGAAGATTGATCGGTTTTATTATTATCCACTTTTAGTATTGAAGCTGATTATGATGCTGTCCTCAGTATGTCTGCAAGTAAATTGTTCTCAATATCTACTTGAATTGCTGACGGGGAGGAACAAAATATTGTATTTGCTTCCGCAGAAGTTTGTTTCTAATCTTTTAAGGAGAAGGAACAGCGGCGGCTTGAACTTGACTGTTTCCAAAGAAAAATATATATATATTGGCCAGAATTCTTCAAATAATTAATGCCGGTGTTGGAGAAACAAATGAGCAGTATTGGCAACACTCAGGATGCGGAAAAGTAGAAACGGAAGGGAAAGAAGCTCAAAGGTAACAAGAAATGGCTGCGATAAAGGATGAGTAGCTGAATTCTTTTACAACAGTGTTACCTTTTTCTATCTTATCGGAACGTCGAATGAAATAAAATAAAAAAAGTCTCTAAAACATGCATCTATCATTATATCACTCTTTTTAAGCCATATTTGATGTGTTTATATGAGTCATTTTAATGTGTTTGCGATCGAGTTGCGATGACATCCACGAACTGAAATGAACATACTTGTGCACACAATCAAATTGTTAAACCCAGTATAAAATATGGTTAATAATTGAATAGTCTAAATATAACCAAGTTTTTTGTGCATATATATTATACCGGGTAAATAAGTTGTGCATACTTATGTGACATTTTTTTATAGACAAAACTGTCTATGGGCTATAGCAATATAAAACTGATTGATTGATTGATTATGAAATAAGTTGAAATTTTCACTAAATACTTTTAAATCATATTACGAGATGTCACTTTGATTATATAAAAAAGGTCAAGCCGTAAACGTGTACGAAAACACTTCTAATTGTATTTAAAAGTACCTCTCCTAAACAAAGTCAGTATTAATGGTAAAGAAATTTGCCTGTACACTTAAATTAGAAAAAACCCTTAGTGATTTAGTAGTGTACACTTAAATTTTGAAATTCTCGAAACCACACATATATAAATACACACGTAATGCTAACTAATCTCAAAAATGGAACTAATCTTAATCAAATCAATTAATCGAGTACGTCAATATCGGCTATGTTCCAACACACCGGTCATCCTAATGCTAATTGGACAAATATGTATCATGGGACATGTAGGTTCGACGTTCATCAAGTAGGATACTTGAGGGGGCCTCCAATTTAATATATGTGTTTTAATAATACTCTCAATATGTATAGTTTTTTTATTTGGTAGCGTAGTATTTGATTTTTGTTAATGTAAGATATTTGGAACAATTTGCGTAATATCAATAAAAAAAATATATTTTTCATACAATAGTTAAGTATTTTGTGATTTACAGGGGGCCTCACTTATCGAATGGAAATCAAGTACACCAACTGGGATGGAAATGCTTTATGTTGTGCCATCTAGGAGCAGGAAAAGGACTAAGATCAGAAGAGTTGGTATAATTGGGACGTAAATGTTTTGTCTACATTTATGGCCAAAAGTCAGCCAACAATGCAGAGTATGTGATTTTCAGAAGGACTATCAATATTAGGTCGTACCTACTAGTGTCGTCTGTAAATAACTAGTGTCGTCTGTACTAACATAGTGTGTGACTATTCAATGTTGCCCGTTATCAATGTTTTTTGCAAGACGATAAGATCTCGATCCATTAAATAATTTCTCAATCAATAATGCGAGTACGTGACCACTCGGTTTTCTCGACAATCACTACACTTGCTTAGTTAACTCTCACTTCACAGTCGTACTACATAAAGAAGGATAGAAAATCACTTAACATATGATGATCATGTGATCTTAAGCAACCAAAGTAGAAAAGACAACCCCCCAAAATCACAAACCAACATTTTCTTTAATGGACAAAAACTGTTATATAGTGACATGTCTAGGGGTTAAATTTGTAATTCATGTTTGCTTTTTAATAACGTAACTAATGCAATATAAAAAGGCCATCTTCCTTTCTAAACACATCAATAATTCTATCAAATTCATTTTCGCAAAGTTAGAAGCTTGTCATAGATATGAACACCACCAAAAAATGCATATGCATTCTTCTGGTGGTTTATATCGTGGCATCAATCGCGCACGTGAAAGCGGAGCTTCAACGCTTTGATCACCAGCCTACGAAAGTTGATGGGTCGCTCGACATTTTGGTGATCGGCGACTGGGGAAGGAGAGGATTGTACAACCAAACGGAAGTCGCTTTTCAGGTACTGTTTTCTTAAATGCTGAATATTTAGAAATCTTATAAATGTAATTTAAGCTACATGAAAATTAATTCTAAGGAAAAAACGTTCGTACAGTTTCATATGATATACAAATAAGAGCGTAGGAAGACTTAATATACACTTGGTACAAATATTTTTCTCATTTCACTTTTGTAAGGTCGACCAAATAATAAACATATCCACTGTGTGCAAACTTACAAATACTTTTTCCCACTGACTTCTTAACAACAGTAATACATGTATATACAATAGTCACATATGAATTATTTTGTATATATATGCAAGTTAATTATTTTGTATATTTACGCAAGTTTCAGGAGATCATAACTTCATAAGTTAATAATTGCATGTATTGATCATCACTAAAAATGAACTTTTTGCGTTCATTTGAGTTTAGTATAATTTTTATGTCTTGAGTAACTCTGTTAATCGTCTTGTTTGAAGAGGAGGAATGCCGTTTGTTTGTATCGTCTTTTTTTTGGGTTATATTGATTGTTGCACTTTCGAAGTAAAAGAATAAAACTGCTTGCTTGTTCATTGTTCGTGTAATTATATTATTTAATTTAATTTTTAAGTAATAAATGATAAGTCGAATTGAATTTTAAAAAAAATTTAAGATTGGAGAATTTCAAATAATGAGAAACGATGCTCTAGTATATACTTATGCAAGTCTCTTTCAATTACGAGTAGTTTTTTACGGGTGTAAAGTAAACAAAAGTATATGTTTTTTTAGTTAAGATAATTATATTTATGTTTCCGTGTTGGAATTAAAGTGCTTGAAATTAATTAAGTGGTTTATAAGTGTTCGTGCAGACGTGCACAAATGAATTTATTCTATGATTTGTATATAAATAGTTAAATACATTGTTCTATTTGATAAGTACTACTATTTAAATAAACATGTTTAGACAATACATGATCTGTCACGTATCGTATTCTGAAAGGAATGAATATGATAGTGGGAGGGTATTGGCATATCCAATATCATATGTATTGTTACGATATCCGTTAAAAGGTATATTCCTATGTCTCAAAAAACAACAATTTCTTCTCTCTTGGATATGCTTTATTTTATGCCTTTTATTGATCTTTTCTCACAAATTATTTGCGATACTAAAATCAGAACATTGAAAACTGTATTAACTGGTATCATCATCGAACCCAACGCAATGTTTAATATTATAAAACATGGGGTAGATTCTTATTTTGCTAAATGCCTCAAATATTTTTTGTTTTTATAAATGTCTTGAGGCGACCTGAACGACTTAGAAGACTTGACACGTGTCCATGCAAGTACTGGGCGGCTAGGCCACTTGGAACACTTGTCAAATTTTGTGTGAAAGTCTCTCATCTCATAGGTCGCTTTGGGTATTTTGGAAAGCAAAATTTTTGTGAGGGTATTTATCACCAACACCTTGTATTTGATGAGGCAAAATAAGAATTTCCCCTAAAACTTATACAAAGAAAGATTATTAATAAATTACGCATATTACAGTTTTATATGAGCCGAAAGATAAGTAAAAATTTATAGTAGAATGATATAGCAAAATTCGCCTTTCTTCAAAATTTAAATTTTCAAAAGTTTAGAATCCATAATTCATAAGGTTTCATAACAAAAGAAAAGTCTTAGGAGGTTCATGTACTCTCTTTTGTAAAACAAACATGACTAATGATCAATCTTTATATTAACTTTAAAATTCTATACAAGGTTCGAATATATAATATAATGTATACTTTAAATGTTGATTTCACACATTTAATAAACTTGTTTGAACCATGGCATACGTATTTTATTTTAATGAAAGATCCAAAATTCTGCCATTGTGGTATATATTGTAGGTAAGAAGCTAAGTTTAGATTTCGGTATTCATTACTTCTAAGCAATTCGCTTCATCAGCTACAACGACAACTAAAATACAGTTCACCAATATAACCGAGCTAAATTTCAAACTCTATATAATTCTGTTTTCAGAAGTATCTAAATAAGCAGGATCGTCCCGTGAATTTTGGAAGCTCTGTGCAAAAGGAAAAACATATTTCCAAAACAATTAAAATCAAAGTCTATAGAAGCAATAGCGGCTCTTAAAATTTGTGACATTAAGCATTAAGGATATGTTATACATATAAGAATGTATTTTATCATTCATTAGTAAAATTGTTTACAAAAGGGGTTGAAACTGCTAATTTTGTAAACAACTTATACTTGATTAACAATAAAAGTTCAATAATTGGACACTTGTGTAAAATCTAAAAACTCTAGGGTAAAACATGTAGATAACCTAAAGTAATCATCTTCCTCACCCGGTCAAACAACTCAGACCCAGACACACTAGTACAGCCCATGCGTACACCCCATTTTTCTGATATTACGTGCTACTAATCAATATCTTATGTGAAAATTAATTATAGTTATAAAACTATACATTTAACAGGATACCCGGTCCGTGACCCGCAGGGTTGACCCGACCCGGTATCCACCCGACCCGAAACCACTCTCACACAACTCGCCCAGTTTACCCGACCCGCAACCCGCCCGCCCGACTCGAAAACCCGCCAGCAACCCGTCGGTATTTACGAAATAGCCCCTCGGGTATTTACGAAATAGTCACTCGCACATGTGTCAAATTACGAAAACTACCCTCACTTTAAAAAAAATAAAAAATACCCCCTCGCCCCCCACTAACGGCTGTTAAGTAACGATCGTAAGTTTAATTATTTTTTTGACAATTTACGAAAATAGTCCTTGGGGTCGGTCATTACTTAACAAATGTTAAGTAACGACCGTTAACTTAATTTTTTTTAGCAATTAAAAAAATAACCCTTGAGGTTATCGGTCCGTTGCAACGTTAGCCCCTCGCGCTCCGAGGCGGAGGGCTAGTAACCCACCTCGTTATTTTTACATTTTTGAACACGTTATTATCATTGTTTTTGCTCGAAATCTAATTAAACCAGCCTATATATCCAAAATCGTGGTGCCCCTAAGAAAATGGAGGCCTTGTGTCGTCGATCATCTTGCACATGCCAAAATCCGGCCCTGTAGATAAGTAACATTAAAGTCGAACAAAGTTACACATCTACTTAGAGCATTTACAATGGGTCACGCTATGAAAAGATTTTCACTGTTCTAAAAAGGGTTTTGAGAGGGTTTTTTTTGCATTGCATTAAAGCTTTTTACAAATAATTAGTATACCTTAAGTCATTTTTAACACTGTATTCTTAAGTTTTGTTAATAAAAAAAAGTAAAATAATGCAAAGTAAACATTTTTTTCCAAATTTTGGGAGGAAACATTAGACTTTAAAAAACATTAAAAATCACACTAACGTTCACTCCATTTTATTTTCTTTTCCTTCTTAAATGGTACTCGAAAACACAACAGTTTATGTTTCCTTTTAATTTTTCTTCTTTTTTTTTCATTAAGTGTAACTCAATAGTAGGGGTGGCAATTCGGGTCGGGTTCGTGTTGACGGGTTCGGGTTGACAGATTGGCGGGTCAGAAAACCTCAACCCGAACCTGACCCAATTAAATAATCAGGTCAGATGCATCAAATCTTAATGCTCTTATTATATACATTTCACACAACCAAACAAATGTCACATTTGTCCGGGACTTTAACCCGACCACCACCCTTGTATTTGGACATAACAATCATGCAAATGAATACCGCTAGGCCAACGAGCCTTTAGTACGTATTTCGTTTACTTCCATTGCAAATTTATAATTACACATTTTCTTGGTTAATTTTAAGATGGGAAAAGTGGGAGAAGAACTAGATGCAGACTTCATAATATCAACGGGTGACAACTTCTATGACGATGGATTAATTGATGAGGAAGATCCTTTGTTCGTTGAGTCGTTTACTGAAGTGTATACGTCAAATAGCCTACAAAAACAATGGTATTCTGGTACGGCTTTTTCTACCGTATGTAATCTTACGTTTGATAGTATATGTTATTAATGAAACATCTTATGTTGTTTATTTCTTTTGTAGTGTTGGGAAATCATGACTACAGGGGCAATGTGTTGGCACAGTTGAGCCCTGCCCTTAGACAAAGGGAGAGCAAATGGCTTTGTCTTAGGTCCTTTATTGTTAATTCAGGTATTTTCAGTCTTTGCATTATTTGTTTTGAATGTTATAATTATGGAGAAATATTTAAGTGCAGTATCTCACAAATCATTGTTTTGATATGTTTTCAAACTATAAATGTATGCATTATATATAGTTGCAAATATACAAAGTCAAGTTTTATATATCAATATCGAGATACTATAAACTTTTGTTCTTGTTCAGGAAATGCGGAATTTTTCTTTGTCGACACGACGCCATTTCAAGATAAATATTTCACAGAAGAAAAACATGAATATGACTGGAGAGGTGTTCTTCCTCGAGAGGAATATCTATCCAACGTTTTAAAGGTATAAAAGCTATCACATTAACTAGTTTTCACCAATCAAATTTTAGAAGTGTTAATTGTATGGTTTATGTACGTGTTTATACATAGAAAAGTACGTATGTATCGTTTGGATGTTCTTATATATACCAACAAGATCATAAAACAAAAAAGGTAATGAAAACCTTAAAAGTTGTAGGGATTGCGGCTAGTTAATTTGATCATTAACATTATACAATATATGATTAATTTCATATGTCACCCTACTTTAATGATAAATTTCATATATACCCAAAGTGCAAGTAAAGAATGCATAATGTACAATGTTTTTAATGCATGTTTGGGTATATATGAAATAAATTACCCCTACAATATAAGTGAAATCGTCCCACGCTTGTACTTATTCATTCGATCATTTTCTAAACTATGGACTAATGTTGTACTAAAAGGAGGTTGATATGGCACTTGAAGAATCGAGCGCTAAGTGGAAAATTGTTATTGGCCACCACACAATTTTTAGTGCTAGTCATCATGGAAACACCCAAGAACTTGTGGATCAACTTCTGCCTATCCTTGAGGTAAATATACTACGTATCTTTTTACCACTTGATTTCAAAGTGTTTTCAAATGTTTCTGGCTCAATTTTGGCTTCTTGATTATGCTGACTTGTTTTGAAGGCAAATGAAGTAGATCTTTATATAAATGGGCATGATCACTGCTTACAACACATCAGCAGTCAAAACAGGTAAAATTTGATTAGTACTTTCATCTTGTTACTCTTTATGCAGATGCTTTCATAAAACATTTAAGAATAGCTAATAATAACTTTCATGTGTAGCCAAATTCAATTTCTAACTAGTGGAGGTGGGTCAAAGGCGTGGCGAGGTGACATCAACCAATGGAACCATAACGAAATGGAGTTCTATTACGACGGTCAGGGTTTCATGACCCTTCGTGTAACTGAAAATGAAATCGGCGTGGCTTTCTATGATGTGTTTCGCGAAGTCATCCATAAATGGAGTACTACCAAGTACACACACATGGACTCATAAATCAGAATCTACGTATAGACGTATCTAGTAATGGAGACCGACAAATTGACAAGTCTTAAGGTATATACGTACGCGCTACGCAAATACTTGCTGACTTGTTGTATCTGTAAACTACATGTAATTATTTGCTACATGTTTAAGTGGAGATGACTGATGGGCTACATGATACGTACGTACAAATGTACAATCTACAAAATCGAGCTTGAACCCTTAGTATGATGTATAACAAATTGCATGAGCGCGCTACATGATATATATTAATGGAAATCGCCGGCCAATAGCAGTTTCACGACCAGTCTCATGACTAACATGTGAAAACTAGAACGTAACATTGTTTTTGTCTACATTCCTTCATGTAATGCGTTAAATTAGGTAATGCGATCATTGAACATAATACGATCATGACACGGTCATCTCTAATAATTGACCTCATAATTAGGTTATTACTCGTCACCATGTATATCAAATTATTTCATCAAAGAAGTGAAACTTTCGGTAAACAAATGTTTAAAAAAGTGAAAATCAAATAATGGATGATGAATTGACATGATAAAAAAACTACTAAGGGACTAAAACTGTCTACTAGAATAAAACACAACAGCCCAAACAAACATTAAATCTAGAGGTACTAACTTGTTTGTTAGTGATATGTACAAGGATGAAACTCGTAATTCCTTATTTCTTATAC
>BQNB010001290.1:25911-36597 GCA_026074375.1 Tanacetum coccineum | reverse complement strand
GGCAGCTGCATTGATGGTATCACGATGCCTTAATGTTAGCCCGTTATAAAAGGTATCTATCTGAGTCACGGGTAACATGTTGTGGTTAGAACATCGATCAATTAAAAGCTTATAACGTTCCCAAGCTTCAAATAATGACTCATCGGGTCTTTGACGGAAATTTGTAATATCATTTCTAAACTTGGTCACCATAGAGGGTGGGAAGTATTTTCCGAGAAATATTTTTGCCATTTGGTCAAAAGAGTTGATAGAATTCCTTGGCAAACGATCAAACCATTCGGCGGCACGATCTTGCAAGGAGTAAGGGAAGAGATGTAGACGAAGGGCGTCATCGGAGACCCCATTTACTTTCATGCTTTGGGTGACATGCAAAAATTTGTCGAGATGCTTGTTGGCATCATCACCCGGTCCGCGAAATGGACACGAATTTTGAACTTGTTGAATCATGTCATTCTTAAGTCCAAAAGTCGTTGCTTGAATTGCAATCGGAGCAATTGGTCCACCTCGACCATCTAAAGATGGTTGGCACAACTCCTCCATAGTCCGGAGGTCGGGAACTGGTAAACCACCTCCTCCGACGGGAGGTGGTCCGGCACCACCGGCTCCATTAGCGGCCATGTCAAAAGGTTCTTCAAAATTAAAAGGTTCAACAACTACCGGTGGGGCTTGTTGTTGAGGACGGTTTTGATTTCGAGATTGAGAACGAGTGCGCATGCACTTAAAAAAGAAAATTTACACTAATTTTTTTTTTTTGGTTTTTTTTTCAACAATTTTTCACAATCTATTTTAATAAAGGACAACGAGATAAGACACTTAAACCTAATAATCAAAAAGCTTCACGGTAGCTCTTTAAAAGAATTAACTTTTAAAGGTGAGCCGTACGTCGCTAGTGACACAAAAGGTAAGTTTTAAATCTTTGGTTCGGGAACTTATTAATGGATAATACTTCAGTTGAAAGTATTATATGTTGGTGTTCTTTTACCAACTTGATGATTTTTATTGATAATTAAGGACAATTTTTTTATATTTTTGATTTTTCTTGATTTTTTTTTTGGTTTTTATATATATAAATATACTAATAAAAGAAAATGAAAAATATTTTTGTATTTTTGTATTTTTATAAAGAAAATAACTCCACAAGGAAGGATCTTCAAAGCACTAATTGTCAAACTTCGAAACGACAAACGCTTTCACTCCTCCCCGGCAGCGGCGCCAAAAATTGATTAGGATTGAAACTAACCTTTAAAATATATAAATAAATATATAATACTTATAAATATATAATAAGGATAATTATCAAGAAAATCAATGAAACCGGAAGTAGTATATGATGTTCCCGGGTCGTAGTCCCAACGAGGAGTGAATTGGAAAGTCGAAAGTCGGTTTGATATTTGATGTTTGAATAAAAAAAGATTTGGACTTGGTTTTTCTAATTAAAATGCAAAAACAATTAAGGAAAACCTAAGAACGAAAGCTAGAATGATTTAAACCTAAAACTTAGACGGGAAAGTAAAAAATGCGAGTTAAAGAAAACTAAATTATCAAAAACTAAACCCTAAATGATGTTTCAAAGTTTTTCTATTCTAAAATAACTAAATTAAAAGAAAAAATAAAGAAATTTCTAAAACGGGAGCTTCAAAGGTTGAAAAATGAAGAAAACGATAACCGGGCCCGAAACCCGTTCTTTAAAAAACAAAAGTTTGCAAAAAGGTCCCTACGAAAGTTTTTCTATTTTTCCTAAGTGCAATATGATAAAAGAGAATTTTCTAAAAAAGAATTATATTTTTTTTTATTTAATTTTTAATAATTAAAAAATAGTTTTAAAGAAAATAAATGATAAAAAATAATAAACGAAATGGGCAAAATCCCAAAAAAAACAGAAAAATAGCTTGAAGAGAGCTGGATGTAAGAAAAATAAAATGGGGCAAAGTGGCTTATTTAATAAGCCGATAATAAGCTAATCGTGCTTATGGGCTTATGGGCTAAGAAAAGGTTATAAGATTAATTGTGCAAACTCATACCGGATGAGCTATTGTAGCACAATGGTATGAGTTTGTGTGTGTGGGACGTTTGTGAAAGGGGGAGGTCCAGGGTTCAAACCTTGGGCTTCCCTTTTTTGGCAAAAATATTTTTTTTTCTTTTTTTTAGAACTTGTAAAACTATAAAAATTAAGCAACTTTTAAAAAGACAAAAATTTTATAACTGAAAAATAAGCTGTAAAATAAGCAAACTAAAACTGGCAGAATGCCTTATACACTAAGACCTATTAAAGCATAAACTAGTGGGCTATTTAAGAACAAATAAGCCTAAGGAAAACTAAAATAAGCATAAACAGATTGAAACCTAAACCTAACAAGCTAGTCTAAGCAAAATAAGCTAAGGAAATAAGCTAGAAGGGCAAGAAATGGCAAATAAGCTCCTGTGACCAAAAAACATTCCAAACAGCCTAAAGAGCAATATTTGGGCATAAAAATAAGCTAGCAAACCTAAAAGCTAAAGCTCAAAACCTAAAAATAGTTAAAGTTTCTATAGCTAGCTATGAGGAAAAGCAAAAATGAGATATATTTAAAAACAAATAAGCAAGGAAAAAGTCTAAAGAAAAGGAGAGGACAGGACAACTAAAACACTTAGCACAATTTTGATAAAAACTTGACACAAACTCAAACATAAGATGCAGAACTTATGACTTGAACTTTACTCACTTTTGAGACTTAAAATGACACAAAAATCACACTTAAACCAAATAAGCCAAGTGTTGGGAAATAAATTGTAAAAGACTTAATACTAGTAGTATAACAGTTAAGTCTGGTAGTAATAGTTAGTTCTGGTAGTACTAAGTTAATACTGGCAGTACTAAGTTAAGTCTGGCAGTACTAAAGTTAGTACTGGTAGAGTAGCAGTACTGGAGTTAGTACTGGTTATATTTAGTTAAGTTTGTTCATAGTTAAGTCTATTTATATAACAGAATAGTAATAGTTATCCTAGAGATATGTTAGGAGATATCTTAGGAAAGGATATGTATTATCCTTTCACACGTTTGTAAGCCCATTAAGGTTTCCTTGGTGTATAAAAGGAACCCTAAGGCTCAATATTATGTATGTGATTTGAAATATCAATAGAAGCATTAGAGCTTAATAGCAAATTAGCATTATTGTTTTTCTTCTTAATTCTTGTGTTAAGATTCCGCATTAACACTTGATATTCATAGTCGGTGTCTCTCACATAGTTGATTTGGATTTATTCAAGTTAGCTATCGTCTTGCAAAGGCTAGTCAGATCCTATTCCAAAGGACCTACACCAAGTTCAATCACAAAAAGCACATATAACAACCATAATTCTCACAGATTCAAACATAAGCATATAAAAACTTTGAAAATGAAAATCTAAACTTAAAAATGCACCTTAACAGACTAATATTATGATTTAAAGCCAAATAACAATGACCTAAATGGTTTTAACCAAAATGACCTAGTTTAGCACTAAGAACATATAACAGCCAAATACTCCCTTAACTATCTTTTATGAAATGTATATACTTGAAAATATGAGTTAAAAACTTAAAACCTTGTACTAACAGATATTATTAAACAAAAAAAAAAAAAAAAAAAAAAAAAAAAAAAAAAAAAAAAAAAAAAACAAAAAAAAAAAAAAAAAAAAACAAAAAAAAAAAAAAAAAAAAAAAAAAAAAAAAAAAAAAAAAAAAAAAAAAAAAAAAAAAAAAAAAAAAAAAAAAAAAAAAAAAAAAAAAAAAAAAAAAAAAAACAACAAAAAAACCAAAAAAAAAAAAAAAAAATAAAATCTATTATTAAGCCTAATAAACAAGCTTTAACAGTTAAATCAACAAGAACAACAAGATTTAAGACTACGCAAAAAAATTACTTTTTTTGACAGTTTTTAAGAAAACAAGTAAAATGAGATTTAAAGCTATGACAACTAAATTTTAAGCTAGAGATATGATAAATGAACAATATTAAACTTAATTAAGCAACAAGGAACACACAAATAAGCTGCAATAAGCAAATAAGCTAAAAGAGGTGCAAAACTTAAAAAGTTAACTTACCTCAAGTTCTAAGCTTGAGACTACATAAACCAAAAACCCTTATCTATTCTAACCTAAGTACTTCCATAAGCTCTAAACCCAATAATCCATCCAAGATTGTCTATTCATCCAATAAGCTGCCATGAATACCCATTCTCTTCTTAATAAAATAGTACATTCATACAAAGCTTTTGTAAAAGCTTTTATGACTAAAACAGCTTGTATAACCATAAAAGAGCTTATGGAAAAGAGTTATAAACAGGAAATTACTTGAGTGTATATAAATTAAAAGGACAAAATTAGTATTATCTAAAAAACTTGAATCTTGCATTAACTTTAAAAAAAGGATTACAAAGCTTGAATTTAAAATGACAATATTTAAAAGTCTTAAAATATAAACTTAAAACATGAAAAGTAAATTTAAGCTACAACTACTCCTACATGGTCTTCAATTTCTGTCTTCTTTCTTTATATAGAGGCTGAGGTCTTCATTGTCATGTGCTAGTTGTGTTTTTGCTGTGAGAGTAAACCTTAGTCAATCTTGGCCATTCATTAAGCTTTGTCCCCAAGTAATTTGATCCTAGCCCTCGAAATTTTTGTCCAATCAAACCCCTTGGGATTGCCAAGGTGGAAGTTAGCCCATGTGGGGGTGGGGTGGTGGGAAAATGACATGTTTGGCTGGGTATGAACAGTGGTCGAGGAGGGGGGACAGGGAAGCGTGAACAGTGGAGATGGGTTTCAAATTTGGCGGGAAAGGGATGTATAAAAGGGTGCAGGGGTGAAAGTTTGGGAAATGGTCAGGATTGGCCCCTCATTGTTATAAGATTAATCTCATGAATCGTCCTTGTGGTGTGTTAAGTGTTTTTGGACTTGGCAACATTGACCCTTGAGGGATATATGAGTATTTGCGTGTTCAGTCCTTGTGGTGTGATAACAGTTTGAGGGTTGGCAATTTTAGCCCTCAAGAGTGTATAGTGTTATTACACTCATGGTCCTTGTTGTGATACAACTTTATGTGGTTGGCAGAAAAGGCCCTCCAACTTCATTTTGGGCTTTTAGTTCTATGTTGGGCCCGTTTGGCTTCTTGGGCTCATTTGTCTTCATATGTACCGTTAATGGGTTGCCCCAACCCTTTAGATAGGTAAGGGTGGGCCTATTAAGGTCTTCTTCGATTACGGTTTCGGGTTTGACCTTTAACTTTTACGGGTTGACTTTGACTTTTGACTTTGTCTTTTTCATATTTTTCCATTTCGTGCTCGGTTTTGTTCGTTTTTGCTTGATTTTTCATCCTTTTGTCGGATATCCGTTTCCTGCACAATATAAATGAAAACATACGAATACAATATATTTTGGTACGTTTTTTGTCATTTAAGTCCGGTTTTAATAGAAAGTTGTATGTGTATTTAAGCACATACCAATAAATCAATCAAACAACACATAGACATATTGAATGATTAATGATAAATAACCTTACTTGATTAAAACATAGATTCAAGGTAGTACAATAAGGTTTTGAGGCCCTAAAAACGACATACAAAGCTGCTAGGATAACTAAGGTTCGTCTCCCTAGGTTTATACAAAGTTACACACTTAAAACCCTAAAAACGGTTTTATATTTATAGAGATATCGACGCGACGACGTCACTTAGAAATCCTGACGTCGTCGCCACGTAGATGATTCTAGATCCTCTTTAAGTCGGCCACGTCTTGATGCCGTCACAAAATTCCTGACGCCGTCACCATATAGATCACGACGGCGTCGCTTTATGCCTGCGATGCCGTCTCCACGCACTATATGCATAAATCTTCAAGAGATTTGGTGTAGGTCCGTAATCTTATCCGTTTCTTCTCCAAATGAGCCCAAGTCACGTGTATTTCCTCCAAAAGCCATCCAAGTGCTAAAAACCTAAAAACAAACGATTAAGTACGTAATGTGGGCATATTTGCATGATTTAAGGGGTTAAATGACCCCGAAATGGTGTATAAAAACCTGAAAACAAACGATTAACTACGGTCGCATATAACCACTTACCGGGAAATCTTCACGCGCACAGCGGAAAACGTCACGAACGCGTACCGGCACGACAAAAAGTCAAAACTCGTCTAAATGTCTCTAATAAATAAATTAAACTTATTTTAATTGTTATTTGATGATTTCATGAAAACGTTTGCATAAAACGCAAAAATTTCCAGTTGCGTTTAGGATTTAACGGAGAAAACAACGCGAGTCCGACGCTAAAAAGAAACACGACAACTTTGAGTCAACCTCCTTTAACATTTTTAAGACCTATGGTATGAATATTCAAAAAATAAGTAAACACTTTTTTACAATCGTTAAAAATACAAGAAACTTCCGGGTCACGTTTTAAATCACGAACAAAAAACGATTAGTCATCTCGACACAAGACAAATCTTCTAGGATCCTTTCCTAGGATACCATAAATGAAATGGACCACAAGGGGATCCACAAGGCATGTTTCTAGGATACTTGTCTAGTGCATGCATCTTATATTGTCTTATTCCATTTCAAATCACACACAGTACACCAAAAACACACACAAACACTCATTCTCTTCCTCTCTTTTCTCCTCTTGGTATGGATGCGAACACCACAAAACATACACATTCCAAACATTTTTACCATCTTGATCAAGAATACAAAGAAGTCTTAATACTCATCCGAGTTTTTTGATTCTAGTAAGCTGGGTAAATGTAAAAACAACGTTTGAGTTGTTATTCAAGTCCAAATCCTCATTCAAAACCCTCTTTTTGTAAGTTTTCAAAATTTCACAATACTTATACTTTTAGTAGCTTATTGATGTTCTAAACATAGATGTACAATGCGTTTGTAAATTTTTAAAACTTAAAAACTATGAAAACCCCATAAAGGGTGCGCCTTGGTTCGAAATGGACACCGTGAATAACAATAAAATGCCTTTTTATAAAAATGGGTCTTAATGGTAAAAAATAACATTAAGGTCCAGAAACTATTTGAATATCGCTTATTAATAATTCTTTTCGAGACTTTATTATGGTGTTTAAAGCTCTATATAGGCACTGTCCCATTAGCGGACTAAATTATGCATTGCGTTTTTTGCTTATTTTCATTTCTGGCTATTTTGAAAACTTATTCGAGCTTATTAGTTGCTTATTCTATTTCAGGCTTATTTGGATTTGCTTATTTTTGTTTTGGGCTTTTGTTTGGTTTCGGCCTAACACCGAACCCAAAAGGGTCATGGGCTTCGGCCCAATATTTTGTCCAGCTTATTTCATATCCTTATTGTGGCTTATTATGGCAACTTATTTATATTCGAGTGCTTATTTCGCGACTTATTTCTTAAACTATTTGGTTTCGAGCTTATTAGTTGACTCAGGTTTATATTACTTTGGTTTTGGGCTTTCTAAGGCCACGACCCAATAAGGAAATAAGTTTCGGCTTATTTGCCTTATTGGCCGTAACTTGTTATTTTCGCTTATTTTCCTAACTTATTTATGGCTTATTCGAATACAAAAAATATTTCCGAGCTTATAGACTTATTTCTAGCTTATTTGTAATTTTTCGAGCGTGTTGGGCTCACGGCCCAATAAGAGAATAAGTTACGGCTTATTCTCAGCTTATTGCTCCGGCTTATATTTTTCCTATACAAATTCTAGCTTATTCTTATATCAAAGTACTTATTTGATCAATCATTTGCTTATTGGACCTATTATTGGGCTTATTCTATTCTTAGAGTGTTTATTGGGCTTGTGTACTACTATCGGTCCAACAAGGCCCAATGACCTCTCAGCTTAATTTTAACTTAATAGTCTAACTTATTTTGACAAACAAAGAGCTTATTAGCTCATCCAAATACTTATCGATTTGTTTTTGGACTTGGTGATTTATAAAATACTCGTATTGGGCTTATTGGGCCGGGAAGCCCAATAAGGTATAACTAACATTTATTATTATACAATTGGACTAACTAAGAAACTCCTAATGGGCCATAAGGCCCAATGACTAATGGACTAAAATGGAAAACTAAATATTTATAAACTCTTAATGGGCCCAATAACAAATAAACTATTTACTAAACATAATGGACTTTGGTTTGAAGATTGGGTTAACTAGTGGACTTAAAATTTGGGTTGAACTTGTATAAGATATACTAAATAATTATTTTCGAGCAAACATTAGGCTTTGGAACCCAATGAGAGAAAAAATTTAGTAAATGTAAGTGTTCAAACAGATCTTGATCGACTTATACTCATGTAAGCTTAAAACGATTAAAATAGTCATTTGAAAAATGTGTTTTGACGAAACGTTACGTAAGCGTAGATTGTGGCATTTTGCCGAAAAACTATTGAATTTAGGAAAGTGGTTGAAAATAAGGTTTGAGAACCTTGGAAAACTTTTACAAACAAACGGGTCATGCCGAAATTTTATAAAATATCATACACTTAAAAAATATTTTGGAAAACTTATTTTCATATGATTCGACAAAAGGACAAAATCACTAATTAATTAAATACTAATTTATACTTAGTAAACGTTCGTATTTAAACACAATCAATAAATTTAAATTTATACTTATAATCATGATACGAATTAATTTCTAAAATCTCGACAAAAGAGACAAAATAATAAAATATTATTTTAACGCTCGACTAAAAGACGAAAAATCTGATTTTTATGTAAAACTCCTAACATCTAATTTGAGTGTCTAAAACATTGTAAATACTTATATCAAGTATGTGTTATCAAACTAACTTGGTTTAATGGGTTAAATTACTAAAACGTGTCCGATTTTCTTTTAAATTATTTTCTTTTGTTATAGTCTTGAATCTTAATTATTTTATTCTCAACTTCTTAAGCCCTAATTTACTAAATTTTTAGTTCTATGATTCTTAATTATCCAAATTCTTATTTCTTCGATCTTCGATTTCTTAACACTCATTTCGTGTGCGTCTCCGCATTCATTAAATAAAATCTCGCGTCTTTAATACCTTCATCTTTTCTCGCTCACTTCTCATCGAATTTACTTCTAAAAACTTAACATTATATCCAGTTATGAAACTCCAATTTTATTCTCAAGTAATACTTACATCGCACCTAGACCTAGGTTCATCGAGTCAAAATACTTAATGAAATCTTTTATAACGGTTATACAAACAATTCTACAAACTTAAACGCAAACGCTTGTACCATAGGTGGTTTTCATAAAGTATACTACTAAAGTAAAACTTATTAAATAGGTCGTGGCCGGTTACCGCCGCACGTTCTGTTAGAGATCATCCACTTTTAGCTACCATTATCTTATATGAGGTGAGTTCTCGTAGCCCCACTTTTAAACGGATCTTGTAGGATTCCCAAGAAATTCTTCGATTTCTTCTGGTTCGTGGCCTATTAGAAGTGGAAGACTCTTTTCCGTTGGGAGAAAATGATAGTCAAAAACCATTTCAACTACTTTTAATACTTTGCAAAAACCTTTTATTTCTTTTGGACAATGCTACGTGCCTATGATTGCGTGTATGAATGCTATGTGAACATTATAAGAATGCCATGCGAACACTATGTGAATGCTATGCGAATACTATGAGATCTATTTATGCAAAGTTCCGCTGTGAATTTCTGCACCACACTATTTGGGATACCCTGGTATGATGTGATGACGTGTTAATTATTTAAATACTATTGTATGCATTCTGCTTTCATATTGCACAATTGTCCACTACTTAAATTCTGACACAACAACTGGGTTTACTCCTAAACCTACGAGCTCACCAACGTAATGTTAACCCTTTCGAGTATCATTTTCAGGTGACCAGTATTATAAATTGGAGGTAATAGAGTACAAGATTTTACAATAACCACAATACTCTTTTTCCAAGGACATGCGAGTATTTCATATTTAAAGCTATATTCAATGTAACATTGTAAACCAAATTCTCGGTATTTAATTAGGGTGTAATCTTGTATCTTGCGCGATGTAAATCATTATGTCGCATTCCATGTTTCCGCTTCTAGCGGGGTGTGACAACCGCCATACGCCAATTGGCATACAACAACACACCCGATGCATTTGATGAATATTTGCAAATGAGTGAGCATACTGCACGCAATTGTCTATTACATTTTAATAAGTGCATTATTGATTTGTATATGTCAAAATATTTGAGAAAGCCAACGTTGGAAGACGTTGAAAAAATATATACTCAACATGAGGATAGTCATGGTTTTCCAGGAATGCTTGAAAGCATTGATTGTATGCACTAGGAATGGATAAATTATCCAGTATCATGGTGATGACATCAAATAACGTTACTTTTATAGCATCATTTATCCCATGTAAATTACACATTTAGTGTAATTATTGCAAGAAATGTTACTTAATCGTTTGTATTTGAGAATTACAGTAATTATGGAGTACTTGGTGAAGATTAGCAAAAAGGCATGCATTCTGGAGCTTAAACGAAGAAATATGAAGATTACTGTTCTGACATCTAATACGCCGCCTCCATCAAGGAAGATACGACGTATCTGTTCCTGTACTTCACTAAAGACCACAAATGTCACACCCCCAAATGGGATCCCATCCGATTTAGTGTCTGGGGGCGTGACGTCACTGAATATCTCAAGTACAAAGCATAAAGAACGACCTCTAAGG
>BQNB010001290.1:0-17393 GCA_026074375.1 Tanacetum coccineum | reverse complement strand
AACTGCCAAGGTGAAGGACATATGGCTAGGCAATGCACTTAGCCAAAGCGACCAAGGAATGCTTGGATGAGGAGCAACTCACATTTCTTATAGATCTATGAATTCCAGCTGATCAAGCTCAGACAATCATCCCTCACAATGCTGCTTTCCAGACTGAGGATCTCGATACGTATGATTCAGATTGTGATGATCTCTCGACTGCACAAGCGGTTCTTATGGCCGACATTTCCAACTATGGTTCTGACATTATCTCAGACGTACCTAATTCTGAAACCTATCTGAATGATATGGATAATCAAAGTGTGCATGTATTGTAAGATTTTGAACAAATACTAGTTATGGATTTTACAGATAATGAGATATCTAGTGATAGCAATATCATTCCATATTCTCGGTATTTGCAAGAAACACAATAGGCAACTGTTCAAGATACTAATTTGCAGGCACAACAAGATTCAATGATTTTGTCTGTGATTGAACAAATTTCTGAACAAATGATTAATCATGTGAATAATTAGGAAAAGGCTAATAAGGAACAAAATAATGAATCAATAACTGCTGCGTTAGAGAGATATAAGGAAAGCGTCAAAACTTTTGAACAACGTCTTAATATTGACTTAAGCAGTCGTGAAAAAATGATTGATTCTCAAATGGATGATATGATTAGAGAGAAACTTACACTCAAAGAACAAATTGACTTACTTAAGCAAAATCTTTCTAAACAAATCAAAGAAAAGGAATCTGTATTGCAAACTTTTATAGTTTTCAAAAATGAATCCAAAGAAAAGGAAAATAAATATATGGAGAATGAAATTGATTTAGAAAAGAAGATTAAGGAACTTGATAATATCATTTGTAAAGCGGGTCAATCTGCTCAGATAGTGCATATGTTAACTAAGCCACAAGCGTTTTATGATAATACGCACAAACAAGCTCTAGGTTATCAAAATCCGTTTTACCTTAAGAAAGCTTAGCGGATAAAACAAACCTTGTATGATGGTGTTGTTATGTCTAATACGCATGTTGCTATGCATGTGATTGATGATGAAGAAACATTGATTTTGGAAGAAGAGAGTCGATCAAAAATGATTGAAAAGGCAAAAGATCCTGAAGTTATTGCAAAGAAAATTTCTCATAAACCTATCGATTATGTAAAATTAAATAGCCTAATTAATGATTTTGGAAAACATTTTTTTTACAACAAGAATTATCGGCTGAACAAGCATTTTGGTTTCATACGCTCAATCCTACCATTGACCCTTCTTACACACCACCTGTCATAGTGGATGTTCCAAGTGAACTACCTAAGGTGAGTTTGATGAATGGAAGCCTTAAAAAGCTTAAATTCCACCTCACCCAGTTTGACTCAGTGGTAAAAAAGAGGACAATACCTAGTGCTCTTAAAGAAGGTGAATGGGGGTTTGAACATACAAAAGCTATTTTTAACAATAAAATTATACCATTTCTAAAATCTTTAAAATACATCTTTAATGTGTTTCATAAAGATCTTCTAAATGAAATAACGGAAGTACAAACAGTTTTTGATCAAATGGAAGCGTATGTTTAATAGTTTTCAGTTGATAAAAAATGTTTAGAAATTGCTAAGAAATAAATGCTTTTGGAAAATGATCGACTCTTATAAAAAATCATGTCTCAAGATTATCTGTTAACTGTGATGAATTCTATGTCTTTGAATAATGATTCTGTGAATATGAAAATGCAAAAGTGTGAATTGTGTGAAAAGTGTTTGCATCTGAATGCTGAGCTTTCCAAATCAAAACAAGCATATAATGATCTTTTGAAAAAATACTCACAACTTGAAAAACATTATATTTATTTAGAAGTATCCATGTAATTAAAACAAGAAGTTTTTCAAAATGATGAATCTTCTGTTAGTCAAAATGCTGTTGAAATTCTAGAATATTTTGAAATTAATGATTTGAAAGCTCGGCTACAAGATGAAGACACGACCATTTGTAAGTTGAAGGATATTATTAAATCTTTATGAGAGAATACCAAGGAAGAGAACGTTGATCATGATAAATGTGAATTTGAGCCCATAAATAAGGAACTGGAAAATAGTGTGGCAAAATTGCTTTCTGAGAATGAACGTCTCTGTAATGAAATTAATCATGTGAAACAGGTTTTTAAAGATCAATTTGACTCAATCAAACAGACACGTGTTCGTCATAAAGAACAAAGTGACTCTTTAATTAACAAACTGAACTTAAAATATGTGGAAAATGAGGATTTAAAAGCTTAAATTCAAGATAAGCTTTTTGTGATAACATCATAGAAAAACAATTTACGAAATTCAAAAGGGAAAGAAATTGTTGAAAATGTTGTACACTGGTATGTGCTTAATTACACATATCGTTTTCCACTAAAATCAGACTTAAATTACCAAAAACGTACCAAAAATACATTGTATTTGAATGTTTTTACTTATATTGTGCAGGAAACGGATATCCAAGAAAAGGACGAAAAATCGAGCAAAAACAGACAAAACCGAGCACGGAATGGAAGAGCATGGAAAAGCCAAAGTCAAATCAAAGCTAAAATCCAAGAAAGTCAAAGTCAACCCGACAAAGTCAACGGTCAAACCCGAAGCCAAAACCGAAGAAACATTTAATCGGCCCACCCGTACCCATCTAATAGGCCGGATCAGCCCATTAAGATGTAATATGAAGACTTAAAAGCCCAAAAATCCAAATGGGCCCAATATAGAACTAAAAGCCTAAAATGAAGTTGGAGGGCCTTTTCTGCTAACCCCATAAAGTTGTATCACAACAAGGACCATGAGTGTAATAACACTATACACTCTTGAGGGCTAAAATTGCCAACCCTCAAACTGTTATCACATCCCAAGGACTGAACACGCAAATACTCATATATCCCTCAAGGGTCAATGTTGCCAAGTCCAAAAACACTAAGCATTCTCTATAAATGCGAATTCTGAAATTCTCTGTGCTACTTGTAATATATCCTTATGTTACGATGGTTGTTCATGATAAATGTTCTTATTGATCTTGTGCAAAATGGGATAACCTTTACTAAATTTGCTAAGAAACATAAAAAACAAAATGTTTTGAAAAACCTACGGGTCATGTATTCACTGAAGTAGGATTTAAGTGGAAACCAACAGGCAGAACTTTCACTATAGTTGGTAATTCGTGCCCTTTAACTAGGTTCACCTCAACTAACTTAGTGCCTCCTAAGCAAACCACTTCCCACTCGATTGAAATACAAAAACAAAGATAAAAACGTCTATATCACGGGAACCCATAAAAAAATGTTAAAAACATAGGTTCGAGTAAAATAGCTAAGATTGTAGAATCTAAGAATGCTAACCACTCGGAACCCAATCAAACTTAGGGATCCAATGCTATGGATATTCCATTATATTCTTCTCTTGCCATGACAGGTTGTCCAAGGTTGTACACTTGGTATCCTGGACTCGGATGATTCGAAAACATGTACAGGGATCGTATCAGCTCATGAACTTTGTCAGTAAATTTATGGGTACTGTTAGATTCGGAAACGACCAAATTGCAAGGATTATGGGGTATGGTGACTATCAGCTGGGAAATGTTGTGATCTCAAGGGTATACTACGTTGAGGGGCTTGGACATAATTTGTTTTCTGTTGGATAATTTTGTGACGCGGATCTTGAAGTTGCATTTCGGAAAAATACTTGCTTTATTCATAATTTAGAAGGTGTTGATCTACTTTCAGGATCCCGTGACACAAATTTATACACAATTTCTCTTGATGACATGCTTAAATCATCTCTGATCTGTCTTCTATCTAAAGCGTCAAAGATTAAGAGCTGGTTATGGCTTCGTCGATTATCTCATCTCAACTTTGGTACTTTGAACAAGCTAGCTAAAGACGGTCTTGCACGAGGAATTCCTAGGCTTAAATTTCAGAAAGATTATTTGTGTTCAGCATGTGCATTAGGAAAAAGCAAAAAATCCTCTCATCAACCCAAAGCTGAAGACACTAACCAAGAGAAACTATATCTTTTGCATATGGATTTGTGTGGCCTGATGCGTGTAGCTAGTATTAACGAGAAAAGGTATATCTTAGTGATAGTCAATGATTACTCAAGATTTACCTGGGTTAGATTTTTGAAGACAAAAGATGAAGCTCCTGTGGCCATCATCAAATGCATAAAAAATATTCAAGTTCGTTTGAAAGCACAGTCCGGAATGTTCAAACATATAATGGAACCGAATTTTTCAATCAGACACTTCGTGAATGGTATGAAAATGTTGGCATCTCGCATCAAACTTCTGTAGCTCGCACTCCTCAGCAGAACGGTGTTGTCGAAAGGCAAAATCGGACTCTTGTTGAAGCCACTCGAACTATGCTGATATTTTCTAAAGCTTTATTATTTCTTTGGGCAGAAGCTATCAATACAACTTGTTATACCCAAAACCATTCTTTGATACGCCTCCGATACAACAAAACTCCATACGAGCTTATGCAAGACAAGAAACCGGACTTATCATTCTTTCATGTCTTTAGTTCACTTTGTTTCTCTACCCATATGACCTTGAGGATATGGGTTTATTTGATGCAAAAGCAGATATTGGGATTTTCATTGGTTACGCGCCTGCAAAGAAAGCGTTCAGAATCTATAACAGAAGGACCCGGATAATTACTGAAACAATTCATGTGACGTTCGATGAGCTAACAGTAATGGCTTCTGAACAATTCAGTTCAGGATCCAGGCTTCATTATATGACTCCTGCTACATCCAGTACAAGACTCGTTCCAAACCCTGTTTCTCAAAAACCTTGTATTCCACCAAAAAGAGATGATTGGGATCGTTTGTTTCAACCAATTTTCGATGAATACTTTAATCCTCTACCGATTGCTATCTCTCTAGTTCAAGAAGCTGCTAAGAGCTGAAGTATTAGCTGATTCTCCTGTGTCAACGTCTATTGACCAGGATGCTCCATCAACAAGTATTCCTTCATCACAAGAACAAGAACATTCTTCAATCATTTCTCAAGGTTTTGAAGAATCACCAAAAACACCAACATTTCATGATGATCCTCCTAATGAATCTCCTAATGACAACTCGCCTTCTCATGGATCATCATTTACTGTGAGACAACTCCACACTCCATTGGAACACATTGGTAGATGGACGAAGGATCATCCTATAGCAAACGTGATCGGTGATCCTTCTCGCTCTGTATCTACAAGGAAGCAACTTGAAACTGATGCCATGTGGTGTTATTATGATTGTAAAACCCAAAAATTTGAATTTTATTTCATATTGGTAATTTTGAATATAACCTAAAGTTTATTAATAAGCATTTGAAATTAAAACCTTAGGTTATAAATATTTGTAAATATTAAAGATATTGTATAAATCCGCCCCCCTAAATAATAATAAGATATTTTTGATTTTTGGTTATTTAGGTTTATTTACTTTTCTTTTGTGTTTAAAACCTATTTTAAGTATTAAGAGTAAAAAGGTTTAGGTAAATATTTGTGTAAGCTTCAAAATGGAAAAAATAATATTTGTTCCCCCCTCCTCTTTGAGTTATAACCGGCCTATTTGGTGTATTAACACACCATATCGTTTATTTTGTTAAGCAAAACATATTTTAGGAACGAAGTGTGAATAATGTGTAATCTTTTTAAAGTTATAAAAGATTTTGTCCCCCTCCTCTTTACCCTTATAAAATCCGGCCCCCTCCTCCCCTATTATCCATATTCTCTCAAAAATTTCACTCCCAAAAATCTTGTTTAATCATGTTTAGAATTTGCAAGAAGAAGTTGGTGATTCGGGTAGAATTTTCAAGCCTTGATGTTCTTAGTGTGATCCTTGATTCTTGGTGTTTGTTCTTGTTCTTGTCTTCATCTTGGGCTCCATAGGTAATTCTTGATTTTGTTTCACTCTTGTTGTCACCATGATTACATATGCAAAAGTTTTTATAAAAACCTAAAAGATTGTAAAGAATAATGTGTTTATGTTCTTGTCAAATTTCTCTAGGGTTTAATCTAATTTAAATGGTTAAATTACATGTTATAAAACCCTGAGATGATCATTAAATGTGTTATTAATAAAAACTACAAGATTATAAACCCTAGGGTTGGTTTTGATGGGTGTTAATTAGGGTTTTCATGGTTAATAATTTTGGGCACAAGTTTAGGTCATGTTCAACGGGGTATACCTTAATGATAAAAATTGGTTTTAACATGATTCTTGAGCCTAAAGTTAAATTAAAAGAGTCTAGTTTCTGGAAAATCCAGCCTCATGTTAATTGGAGTTCGGGAAGGTCGATTTTTAGATTTTATAAGATTAAGTGTCGAATCTGGAATTTCTATCTGAGAAATTCAGTTGTAGTATTTGATTTTTAATTCAAAAACCGTAAGGAGTTAGCTTCTAAAATGTTATTTGGTACATCTTCATGATATGTTCTACATCCATGATTTTTTCAGAATTTTCTGAGTTGTCTAAGTGAGGTTTTTACGCGTCAACTTTTCAAAGGTTATGCCAGGTCAAAATTCGGGCCAGTTTTGGGTAACAAGGGTCAAAGGGATACTTAAACATGGAAATAAATTAAACCAATGATCATGGGTGTATTAGACATGTGAAGGAACCTCTTTAATTTTTAGTGTAATTTTAGAAGATGTTTTTTTTAGACTTTTAAGTATGGAAACTTACCTTGAATAAGGAGTCAAAATCTAAAATATTTGGAAACCGAAATTAGGTCAAGTAAACTTTATTTATGGTAAGATCAAATGTAAAACTAATTAAAAAGGGTATGTAATATATGGTAATCATGGTTCTTGTAGATTCGGTGAAGGTGTTGTGATATCTTTCTTTTGTGTTCGTTTCTCTCCGATTGCTTATTCGTTAAGGTACAAATATTCTTGATACATACCTCTTTTACTATTGTTACGATTTATGGGTTCGTTTTTAGGTTAGGGCTGTTCCAATTATTCTACAATATTCCGTCCTTTTAGTAAGGACACTTCATTCTCTTTTGTTTTTGGCTTACTAGTCCTATTTGATATTCCGTATTGATATTCCTTTGACTTCGATCGTAATCATGACCTTTGATGTTGACAATCAATCCGTTTTGATTCGATATTTTTCGTTTATATGAATCTATTGGTTCTTGTTTGGAGTATGCTTCTAGATTCGTTACCTTATTGGATTCTTTTGAAACATGCTCCTTAAAATCTTTGCTTTAATTCTTGCCCTAGCGTATTTGTAACATAGTCATGGAGGAAACCATGACCATGTCCATTGAAGCACCTATGGGCATGACACTAAACTTGGTGGTGTGATTAGTCCACGACGTTCCTTTTTGTATGTGCACTTATTATGATTTGATTATATATGTTCGTACACTCGCCATAGTGCTTGTGTATATGGATATAACTTTGTTTTGCATGGAGCGTATGGATGCATCCTAGGTACTTTGTTCCGTTTAGTTCAGTGAATGGTTGTGGACACTAAAACCCCATTTCACATTTTGTAGGGTACATCTGGAGTCCTGCAGCTCCCATGTACAATTTTATATGATATATATGATACGATGTATGTTGGATTATGTAGTCTAAGCGTGTGGCATGCTTTAGACTTTTGTTTCGAGCTCGTGGGCACTCCTTTGTTATTCCTTAATTTCTTGATCATTTGCTTAGATTTTCAGAAGACATTGTTTAGCATATTCTCAGATCTAATTTCGTTCAAAACCTTCATTTTATTTCTGTTATTAATATTATATCCTGTTCACTGAGAGTTACTCAACTGCGTTTTCTTATTCCTTTGGTAGGTACTCAAAAGCTGAAGCCTGGATATGAGTGTTTGAGAGTAGAGCTTTTAGATGAACCCACCTTAGAAGAACCCTTTTTTGATTTTGGGATTTGTGTGTTAGGACCTTTCCTTTTGAAGATTTCCTTTCATTTGACTTTGTTGGAATTTAATACTGTTGGAAGTCATTTTATAATATGACTTGGTATTT
Source organism: Tanacetum coccineum (assembly GCA_026074375.1). NCBI lineage: Eukaryota > Viridiplantae > Streptophyta > Magnoliopsida > Asterales > Asteraceae > Tanacetum > Tanacetum coccineum. Next base: position 9,399 of record BQNB010001290.1, on the reverse strand, counting down.
TGATTAATAAAGTCTTTCGCTTGCGTTTATATGTTCTGATATGACACCATAACATGACTCCTGGTCTCTTTATCGGAGCGAGTGTACAATTAGGTATCTAGAAGTTTCCAGGTTGAGCCTTGTAGCAAACTAGGTTTTAATGACCATGTGAGGATTGGGAGACATTAGTTTTCCTTTTGATATGGTCGCTATTCCTTTCTATTTTGATCTTAACTTCTAAATTGCTTCCTGCTGTTCAACTGCGGAACTAAGGGGCAAGTATTATACTTGACTAAGGATTAGGCGCTAACTCTTCAGGTACCAGTTTCCGGAACTCTCTTCTTGAATGTCGTGTTGTTTTGTCTTATTTTGATACATGTAACACATTCTGTGATTTCTGTTTCAATTGCTAAGCACCTTAGCATCTTCCCTATGCAACTTAATTATACCTTATCGATATCTACGCCTATAAAAAGTCTGACCACGAATATTAGAACTGTTCGCTTCATTTTGATGATAAGATTCATTTTGCTAATTTGCCTCCCTTAGAAATGAGTGATTTTGATTTTATTCTTAGTATAAATTGGTTAGCTGTTCATCGCGCCCCTATCGTTTGTCATACCAATCGTGTCATCCTTTATAATCTGAATAACCTTGAATTCATCTACCTATTTCAATTTCGAGGACGAAATTTTCTTTTTAGATGGGAAGAGTTGTAAAACCAAAATTTTTTCATATTGGTAATTTTGAATATAACCTAAAGTTTATTAATAGGTATTTGAAAATAAAACCTTAGGTTATAATTTTGGGAAATTATAAGATATAACATAAAGTATTTTGTTTAACATATATATATATATATATATATATATATATATATATATATTTCTAATTTAATTGTATAAATCCGCCCCCTGCCTAAATAATCATAAGATATTTTTGATTTTTGGTTATCTTTAGGTTTTATTTACTTTCGCTTTTGGTTAAAACCTAGTTTTAAGTAATTAAGAGTAGATAAGGGTTTAGTAAATATTTTGTGTAAAGCATCAAATGGTAAAAATTAAGATAGTTCCCCTTCTCTTTGATTATAACCGCCTATGTGGTATATTAACACACCATATCTTTATTTTGTTAAGCAAAACATATTTTAGGAATAAAGTATGAATAATGTGTAAATCTCTATTAAAGTTTATAAAAGACTATTGCCCCCTCCTCTTTACCCATAATAAAATCCGCCCACTCCTCCCCATTCTCCATAGACCAAAAATTTCACTCATGTCCCAAAAAATCGTGTGTATTTCATCTTTAGAATTTGCCAAGAAGAAGTGTGAATTCGGTAGAATATTCAAGCTGATGTTTCTTTAGTGTATCCTATGATTCTTGGTGTTTGTTCTTGTTCTTGTCTTCATCTTGGTCTCCATAGGTAATTCTTGATTTTGTTTCACTCTTGTTGTCACCATGATTACATATGCAAAAGTTTTTATAAAAACCTAAAAGATTGTAAAAATAATTGTGTAATGTTCTTGTCAAATTCTTTAGATTTAAATCTAATTAAAATTGTAAATGCAGTTATGAAACCCTAAATGATCATTAAAATGTTTATAATAAACACTACAAGATTAGAAACCCTAGAGTTTGTTTTTGATGGAGTATAATTAGGGTTATCATGGTTAATAAATCCTGTGGCAAGAATTTAGGCCATTTCACGAGTATATCTTAATGATAAAAATTGGTTTTAACATGATTCTTGAGCCTAAAGTTAAATTCAAAGAGTCTAGTTTCTGGAAAATCCAGCCTCATGTTAATTGGAGGTCGGGAAGGTCGATTTTTAGATTTTATAAGATTAAGTGTCGAAAATCTGAATTTCATCCGATAAAAATTCAGTTGTAGTGTTGATTTTTAATTCGAAAACCGTAAGGAGTTAGCTTCTAAAATTTTATTTGGTAAATCTTCATGATATGTGCTACATCCATGATTTTTTTCAGAATTTTTTGAGTTGTCTAAGTTGGGTTTTTACGCGTCAACGTGTTTTAAATGACAAGATTAAGTAATAAACTTATGAAATAAGATAGATAATAATATGTAATCATGGATTCTTGTAGATCATGGGTGTACTAGACACATGTGGGAACCTCTGTAATTTTTTGTAGAATTTTTAGAAGTCGTTTAATAGGACTTTAACATCGGGAAACTTGCTTTAAATGTTGGCAGATTTTGGAAATTTGGAAAACTCTAATTTAGTTACCTTAAGTGTTTTAAATGACAAGATTAAGTAATAAACTTATGAAATAAGATAGATAATAATATGTAATCATCGATTCTTGTAGATTCGGTGAAGGTGTTGTGATCTCTTGCTTTTGTGTTCATTTCTCTCCGATTGCTTATTCGTTAAGGTACATATATTCTTGATACATACCTCTCTTTACCATTGTTACGATTTATGGGTTCTTTAGTCCGTTTCGTTATTCGTACAGATATTCCGTCCTTTTAGTAAGGACACTTCATTCTCTTTTGTTTGGATACTTGATCTATTTGATATTCGTTGGATATTCCTTTGACTTGCTATCCGTAATCATGACTCGTTTGATGTTGACAATCCGTTTGATTCGATATTCATTTGTATGAATCTGTTGGTTCTTGTTTGGAGTATGCTTCTAGATTCGTTTTCATATTTAATTATTTGAAACTTGCTCACTTATATCTTTGCTTTAATCTTGCCCAAGATATTTGTATCTAGTTATGGAGGTACCATGACCATGTCATTGATGCACCAATGACATGACACTATCTGTGGCGGTGTGATTAGTCCACGGCGTTCCCTTTCGTATGTGCACTTATTATGATTTGATTATATATTTTCGTACACTCGCCATAGTGCTTGTGTATATGAATATAACTTTGTTTTGCAAGGAGCGTATGGATGTATCCTAGGTACTTTGTTCCGTTCAGTTCAGGTGAATGGTCGTGTGTGTGCAATACATCTCATTTCACATTTTGTAGGGTACATCTGGAGTCTGCAGCTCCCATGTAGAATTGTATATGATATGATATGATACGATGTATGTTGGATTATGTAGTCTAAGCGTATGGCATGCTTTAGACTTTTGTTTCGAGCTCGTGGGCACTCCTTTGTTATCCTTAATTCTTGATCATCGCTTATTATTTCATATGACATTTGTTTAGCAGATTCTCGGGATCCATTTCGTTCAAACCTTCAATTTATTTCCGTTATTATTATTATATCTGTTCACTGAGCGTTAGCTCAGCCGCGTTTTCTTTTCCTGCGGCAGGTACTAAGCTGGAAGCTGGGATATGAGTGTTGAGAGTAGGAGTTTTTAGATGACCCACCTTTAGAAGAACCCTTTTTGATTTGGGATTTGTGTTTTAAGACCTTTCCTTTTGAAGATTTCGTTCATTTGACTTTGTTGAAATTTAATACTGTTGGAAGTTATTTTATTTTATGACTTGGTATTTTGATTAATAAAGTGTTCCACTTGCGTTTGTATGTTCTGATTATGACACCATAACATGACTCCTGGTCTCTTTATCGGAGCGGGGTGTTACATCTATGGTTATTCAAGATGGGTGCAAGGTTTAATTCATCTAATTTCAAGGTTTAATCAAGAATTAAGAATTTAGGGTTTCAAATAAATATTTAGAGTTTTTCAAGAATCATGCTCTAGTCATCTTCCTTGTGTTGTAAGCTCTTCAAGAAGATTAAAAAACGCATCAATTGGGTAAAATAAGGGTTGAATTCGTGGATCACGAAGAGGTGTAATTGCATGGGGTTTTTATGATGTTGTTGATGTTTTCTCGTGATTTTGATAAGGGTTGAATTCGTGGATTTTGTTTGTGGTTGATTATCATTTTCAATACTTGATTTAGTTGTTTGTTTGGGGTTCGAAAATAACCAAGGATCAAAGAGGGTCACCATTGAAATTTTTCTTGCATTCTTATCTTGATTCTTGTATGTTTTGAAACCCTTTTCATATATATTTTGATATATTCATACATTTATTTGGTTTTTATACTTTGAATCCATATGATATGTGTATCAGATTAATTTTTAGAAGTAAACATGGTGGTAAATTATGTTAGATTATGGAGATAGGTAGTTTTGGGACCATTGTGAAGTGTTGGTGGAGTTTTGATGAAGTTTGGATGTGTGTCGAAAAGTATAGTTTAGTGCAAAAAATTAAAAGGTCAATTATAGGTGTCGTAAAAATGTTTTTACTAAGTTTGAGCTTTAAAATATGGTAGCTTGTTCTCTCGATCGTTTTGATATAAGGATAGTCCCGAAACTCTTAAAAACGAAGTTTTTTCGGCGATCTAAACTTTTGAAATTTTTTATATAATTTTTTTTCACTATTTTTATAAGGGTGCATAATCTGCGCAGACTGTAAATGGATCGTTTTGAATGCGTTCTGACCCGTTTTGGCCTTCGTCTAAAACATGAAAGTTGTCTGAAATAATATCTTCTAGTGAACTCGCGTATATTTTGGCTTAAAAGTGCAGAATAAGGGTGATTTTGGTCAAATTTCAGTTTTGCGTTTTTATATAAAAATGACAGCATTATTTTTAGTAACTAGTAATCTGATAGAGTTTTCAAATGACGTGTCGGACCTTTTCTGGTTCGAACCGGATTTCGAGCAAATCATAAAAGTTGTTCAAAATGGCGTTTTACATATGACTCGTGTAGATTTAGGTCTGAAAATGCTAGACGATAGTGATAATTTAAGTCAAAGTTAGTAATTTAAAAAAAAAAAAATCAAAGTATACTTGCTGAATTTTAGTCAAAATATGGGTTTATGAGCGTTTTTGGATCCGTTTAAGCTTGTAAAACTTTATGGAATTTTATCTTATGATTAGTATAATATTAGGATGTGTTTGGTCATGTCTCAAAATAGTAAGTTTTGGTTTTCAGGCTATATATATATATATATATATATATATATATATAAATAGAATATATTATATATAATTATGATATATATAATATATATATATATAATTATATATATATATATAGTATAGATATGTTGTATATATATACATATATAATATATATATTCATATATATATATATATATATATATATATATATATATATATATATATATATATATATACTTAATAATTGAATTAGAGTGTTTGTTAAAACTATTGGTGAGTTAGTGTTATCGAAAAATAAAATTTCTTATGAGATGATATTAACGTCCCAAAATTTTATACTTTTCAGAAATAAAAACTTTCCAAAAATAGAATTTTTTTAGAAAAGTACGTAACTTAAGTACGAATATTATATTTTTCTCAAAAACTCGTTTGCACAAAATAACTTAGGATATACACATATATGGATTCTATTATGCTTATATATATATATATATATATATATATATATATATACTTTCCCCGTCCCTAAATAAGTGTCCACTATTGACTTTCGAAGTCATTTTTCTTCAACTTTGACCTTAAATTATTTTGTTTGTGTTATATAATACTTAATGAAAATCATATCCATGAAAATACATTGAAAACTCAATCCATTCATATATTTTGCATTAAGTATTATATAGCACAATCAAAATAATTTAAGGTCAAAGTTGAAGATGAATGACTTCGAAAGTCAATAGTGGACACTTATTTAGGGACGGATAGAGTATATATATATATATATATATATATATATATATATATATATATATATATATATATATATACATATACATATATATACATATACATATATATATACATTTATATATATATATATACATATATATATGACCCATGTCATTTTATTATATATTTCATTTCTTTAACTGCGCACCATTATTTAAGGTCGCGGTTAGAAGTTCTATCTTCATTTCCTTCGTCGTTGATATCATTATTCTCATTTGTTTACAGTGAGTTTCATAGCCCCTTTTTCTTACTTGTTTTATAAAATTTCAGGAGAGATTACATGCTTGATTTACGCATTAGACACAAGTATTTTTGAAACTGTATGATATTCCTGATCATTATTGCCTAAGTACCTACAATGCCACTTAAGTCCCCTTTTTATCATGAGCCGTTAGTTACTATGGTAGTAAACGTGAATGTTGTGCGTAGATCTATCGGGACTGACAATCCCCGTCTTGGCTGTGGTTTCTAGTTGACCATTGACGCATTTTACATTTAAAGTAATTCATAGGATGTTTGACATCATCCTCCTCTATCATGGGGCACAAACCTCAAGTACTGGTTTGATATTAATTCATGTTAAGGTTCGATGTCATGAGCTTAGAGCAATAATGCATATTTTTTAGACTTGGTGAATTTATTTCTCTTGTCTACATTACATAAATCATGTGGTCCATACATTATTTATTATTAAACTTATGAATTCACTCAACAATTTTGTTGACTTTTTAGCATGTTTTGGTCTCAGGTCCTAAGGTGTGATTTGCTTGGATGGGTGCCGCGTGGAGGATGATGGACGAACTTATTGTCCTTTGCGTTCGATGAAAGCTTGTTTTAAACTAAGTCTTTAATAAAACATTATCTCTTTCCTAACTATGTTATCTGTTAAAAGATTTTAATGTTGATCTTTTGTGAAACTTATGGGACCTTATTGTGAAACTCTGATATTTTCAACTCATTGAATGCAACTTGTTTTCAAACGTCTCTTTTGAGGTTGTTCCCTATCACTTGTACTTTGTGCCTCGAAGTCTCACCCCTGATTGCCTTTTCGTTAGGATTTTGGGGGTGTGACACAAACGTCTTTATAAAATGGCTATTTAAGCTAGTTGACCTTGAGTATAATAATGATTGAAAGGTCATAGCGTGAAGTATAATTTGGGGTTTAACAAGTGCGGGTATTTAAAACGCCAAAGTCCTGAAGAAAATAATTTAGGAATTTGGCGCCCTGGCCACGCGCTGACGCGTGGGCAACGCTCCACTCGTGAATTATTTCCCAAGGTTTGGGATTCTTGGCCTATAAATATCCACCCTTGGCATTTGTATTCCTTACCTCTTGCAAACATTCTTTCCTCTATTTTCTCTTCTCTAATCCTCTAATTCTAACACCTTTGTGTTCTTAATCTTCTCTTCTATCATCCATTGAAGAACACACATCTTCGCAAGAGAGCCACACAAGTACCTAATCCATACTTGTATGTTCGTCGAGGGTCTTCTTTCTCATACCCTTTCGATTAGAATCAAGTCTCTAGGTTAGGTTAAGACTTGGTTCACCTAACTATCTTTTATTCAATTGAGTTGTAAGGGAAGTCTTGTATTCGTAGGATCAAGCCTAGATCATTGGGGATCTAGTTGGTTTTGGAAAGCTTCTAAGGGGAAGGCTTTTAGAGTTATAGGTTAAGTCGAATCACGGGTTCTTAGGGGTGGATTCCGAGGGCGGAATACCGTAGGTAGTAACTTTTCTCTGTGAGCGCCGATCTTTATGCATATCAGTAGAGTTAAATTGTAATACGATTAGTAGTCCAACATAAGGATTATACTAGCAATAATATCGGTGTCGTAGATTCGTAACTGGACGTACGGAAGGACTAAACCCCCTTTCCGAACCAGTATATATCGTGGTGTCTCTCCTTCTCTCTCTTTCTCTATGTATACTTATTGTTCTCATTGCAAAGTAGATTAGTACACCACTCGGCTCTTTCGAGACTTAAAGTTTTATAAACTTCGAAGTCAAGAATACCGTATTCACCCCCGCTCTACGATTCTACAATTATCATATCCTGAGATTGAACGAATTTCATCATCAGGCATAAACTCCACATCAGATTCAACCTCTTCCATATTCTGATCAAAAGCAGTGGCTCCCAGGAATGTGATCTCAACATCATCATTCACTTGGTCCTTCATTTCTTGTTCAAAATCAACCTTTCCCAAGGATCGAATGTAGAGTCGGTGGCCAAAGGATCCTCAACATTTTCATCAACGATTGTTTCATGTCCCTGCATAAGATGGTTAGTTAAAAATGTGAATTTGTAATGAAGGGATGGGTCACCGGTCCGCTGCCCCGGAGAAGACCGAGGGTGATAATTCAGTCGATAATTCTGTCACCATCTTAAGCGTTTATAACATTTTGGGACTCTTTTGTTTGTGATTCTGTGATCCTAGAATTCAGTGATCTTAGAGGCTGAGTGAAGTTCAAGCACTCCTAGGGTCTGACTTTTATGTGTAGGATGTTGTAGGTCCTTGCAAAGTTTAGAGTTTTAGGGTCAACATCAAGCGTTATAAACCTGAGTGTATCACTCCATGGTGCAGACTCAGGGTGTACATAAGATATAAGGTATTAACGTGCTGACCCATACTATTTATTGGGTCGGGGGTAGCCTTTATCTTCACCACTCCCTCCTAGAGAAGTTTGAGAGTGGTTGCTTGCAGTGCCCTTAAAATTTAAAAATGTCACCTTTTTGGCATCAGCGATTTCAGGCCGTTTGTTACATCCTCTGCCGACTCAGAGGCATCTAGACCTTTGGGGGTGTCAGCGGTGGCCACTAGTTTCTCAGCGTGCTGAGCCTCATCGACTGTTTCATTGGATTTGGATTTACTGACTCGATGTAAAGTCTTGGGGTCAGAAGAAGATGCGATTTTCTTCTTCTTAGACTTCTTGCCAGTTGGTGCTTTGGGCTGAACAACAGACTGCATAGCGGTCCCGGACAAGGACTTGTCAGTAGTGTCATCAGAATTCACTTCCTCAGAGGAAAGGATCAAAGTCTTCTAAGGCTCAATTGAAAGTTTTGCCACTTTTACCATATGTAAGATCAAAGCAACCTCAGATGAAGTTTTATTAAAAGAAGCGGCTGTTATGTGATGAGGTTTGAAAGTAGTGAGATTTTAGTTCATGTAGTTGTCTTCCAGCAAATGTTCAAAAATCTTGTATAACAAATATTTGGTTCTCTGCCCTTCTTGCCATTGACAAGCTTGGTAACAAGGTCAGAGAAAAGAATGTTTCGTATGTCAACATTCAAACCCCAAATCAAGCTGTATGCTATCAACTAGTTGATATTCAGCTGATCATACGATCCTTATCTACCTCCCAAGCATTTGACAATATGCAGCGGAAAAACCCTCTATATCGGTGAGTTTATAATTTTTTTTAAAAGCTACATAAATTAGCATTTGATTTTCAAAAATTATAAAAAGTTATTTTTTAATAAACTTTTATAATTTTTATTTGGCAAATATATTTTCAAAAAATTAAGCATAATGTTTTTATAACATTGTGTCAAATATAAAAGAGTAATTCAGCAAAAAATTTAACATCGGTTAATATAAAGAAAAAAAACAACATTTGTCTAAAATTGAGAGAGAACAAGAAAGAAACCCTGACTCAAAAGAAAGACAAGACCAAAAACACAAAACCAAGAAACACACAACACAATAATCATCCCTCTTTCTCTTCTTCTTTCA